>CM021101.1:743848796-743928221 GCA_007115665.2 Sequoiadendron giganteum | reverse complement strand
GATCCATCTTGTTACATTTCATTTTTGGAATCCTCTAGACTATGTTATTTTGTTTTGTATTTTGATTATGAATCTATGAACTTGAATTTTGAAGATTAGAATATGTTAATAGTTAGTATTATATTAGGTCGATATAGTTTGATTAATGTTAATATAAAATTTGGTTTCATAAAAATGATAAGGAATGTTAAATTTTATGTTGAATGACTTATGTTGATGTTTTGGTATATTATCAAATTAACTACCTTTTTGGTTTGATGAGGTGAATGTAGGATATTGTTCTTCCCCTTCAAGATTGAGAGGGAGATATTTATTAGAGGGAGAAACACACTTGGGAAGAGAACCAAAATCACCTTGAAAACTGAGAACTCACACACACATATAAGATGTTGCTAATTCCTCTATTACATAGTGCCAAGGAAACATACAATGATATGAAAATCCTAAAAAAAATATATCCTACAATACCTCTCTCACCATTATTCTCCATACATATCCTAAGTTCTTCATAATCAACCATGTGAAACCAAACATCTAGGAAGAATGTACCATGACCAAAGAGAGAACCTACAAATCAAACCTTATCCTTGTTCCACACTAACATTACCAATCTATGTAAAATAAGATCTCCTTTACGATTCCAAAACTAGAGGAATATCAACATCTAACATTCAAATCAAATGAAAATATGTCAGCAATAGATATAAACCTCTCATACCGAAGGTAGATCAAACCAACCAATCATTCTCAAAACAAAGGGAATATGCCCAAAGCCACAAACCATTTATTGTACCTCTCCAAATAAGTCCTCGGAATTAAATCCACGGGTCAAGACCAAAACAAGGAGAAATATTGAAATCTATAATTCATGCATCTTTTTCTTAAAACAAGTCTTCAAAACTTTTATATTCAAGAAATTCATATGAGAAGACAAGATACAAAATAAAGAACACATCTGATAATCAAGTGAGAAATACCTCTTAGATCATTCACTTGCTAAGTAGACCAAGAGTGAGATACAAGATTGCCATTTGCACACAACACCAAGCACAAAAGCTTATAATAAATGGCAATATTCTTTTCAAGTCTATAACGGATTCACATCTATAACCAAGTGTAGGCTCATCAATATTTTGTTGAGATCTTCATCAAGGAGTAACCATCTCAACATACGATCCCATAAATAAGAGATCTCTTAGCCTCATCTAAGTCTCTCTAGTCTCCATGAGCATCCACCAATCAATAAATTCCAAATTCAAATTCAACCCTATGAAATCATGAAGCCCCAAGAAAATGATTAATAGTCAAAACCAAAGAGAACCAAATAAGACCATTGTAAAGATTCCAACTATATAATTAGGAACATATCATGACATCATGATATAACATCCCCTCCTAGGAGATCACATGAAAATAACCATCCATCATCAAATGATAAATCAATATCATTGTCAAAGATTCCTCTAAACTATGTACAACCAAGCTCTCCAGGCGTCATGATAACCATCTCCTAAGTGATGATCCTCCATGGACCTAACACAATCAAAGAACTCAACACCATGAGCTCATAAAATGTAAAGTACAACCATAATATCCAAACTAAGAAGATATAATTTCCACACATCCTTTTTTCAAAATAACTAAAGATGTCATTAAAATCTTACTATAATCTAATTGTAGAATCCAAGAGCTCCTTATGACACCAAAAACCATTGAAAAGGACCATCCATCTTCTAATCAAATATTACATCCATAGATCACTACACATTGTAACAATTGCTTAGAACCATTATATTAAAACAAAGAATATATCACACATTATGTAACTATATAAATATCCCACTGAAAGTAATATTGAGTTATACATGGTGTAACTGGGGGTAAATTTTTAGGTTCGTCTTAAATCAAAAAAATAAATAAACCTAGTTTAACTATGAAGAGCAATGGAGGAAATAATGCAAAACCAAGAATGATGTTACTAAAGCTCTTCAAAATCTCCACGAATCACCTCAATAGCCCTTCTCCATTTGTTGTAAATATGTTGTTTGCCCTCAGATTTTTGTGAGCAAATATGCCTATGACTATGACCTAGCAAATATTGAAGGATTTCTATGAGAATGCAAGTAAAACTAAATTCTACATGCAATGGAGAAACCTACAAAATGACAATGCTAGCCTAAAAAATGCAAAGTCTGAAGCATACAAGATGTGAAAATGAAGTGTGTATATGAAAAATGAGGTTGACTTTGACATTTTATATAAATGCCAATTTTGAATGGAGGGCAAAGATTGAAAGATGAAAGTTTCCCTAACATCAAAGGCTATAAATGCATGTGACAACCGCTAATTAGGGTTAGGGCAACAATGCAAAATGAATGGCTAAGATTTGATTTTGAGAAAATCAAATCAAGGGTTAGAATTGCATGTGACAAGAGGATATTAGGCATAAATTTTGAGGTTGTTGGAGGGAATTAAAAATTATTTGATTTATGAGAGGGAGAGTTGACTTTTGAATTAAAAATTAATTTAGTTTAGAAGTGGTGGGTCCATGTAATAGTAAATAATAAATTAAAATTATTTATTTGGAAAGAGGGAAATTGCCAAGTAGAAAATTAAATAAATGATTTTATTTAAATTTAGAGGAAAATTCAATAGGACAATTAAATAATTAATTCTAATTATTTAATTGTGGAGGAAATGGATAAGATGACTAGTAATTAAATAAATTATGGAGAATTTATTTAATTATGAGAAGACATTAGAATTAGAGACGAATTTAAATAAACAAATAAAGTTTATTTATTTGAATAACTAGGAAGAAATAATGGACTAATTAAATAATTTATTTAATTAAAGAGGATACAAGGAATTTAGTAGTGTATTTAAATAAAATAAATGTAATTTATTTATTTAAATAGTCAGGAAGAATAAAAGATGTGAATTAATTAAATAATTAAGAATTATTTAATTAATAGATGAATTTGGACAAAAGGACATAACTAAATATTTTAATTATGTTAAGAAGAAATATGGAGAAAATCAAGTTCGCAAGCCTAGGTCAATTTTATGCATCTACATTTTGTCCCTCTTTGTCATAATGCAGTTTATTGCATTCTAGCAAAGAAAAATAGTCAAAAACATGCTCCAACAAAGGTATAAAGTGTCCATGCCCCCTCAGGAAAATTTGCAAATTTTGGCCTAGGGCCGAATTTTTTTGGAGAGTGTCCTGATAAGTCAATTTGAGGACTAAAAAATCAATGGTGCAATCAGTTTTGAAATATGATGAAGTTAAGGTGTTAAAAAGGCTAGTCAAACTTGGTCAAATGAGCCTCCAATAATAACCTTGAGGGTAAAATCCTAATTTTCAACCTATAAATAGGCTGAATTTGGGTAAAAAGTCAATTCATTTTGACTTTTACCTTTTGAGATTTGGAGAGTTTAGAGCTAGGAGACCTTGCGCAAAGATGGTGATTCTAGTGACAGAGCATCGTGGATATCAGGTGTGGACCTTTTGATGGCCAAAGGGCACAGAGGCACCAATATGTACCCTCGTCCCACTTCATCATTTTCTTGATTTATGTGTATTTTTAGGGGTTAAAGTTAGGGAATCATCTGCATTTGTGTAAGATGCATTCACATTCGCATCACACACATTTGATGCGTCACGATGCAAACACAAGGGATAAGATAGCTAGGTTTTACAATGAAACAAATGCAAGTAAGTGAGACGCAAATGGAAAATTGCAACACAAGCAAAAGGTTGTGCGACACAGTTGCTGAATTGCAACACATATGTTAGCCTGTATGACACAAATGATTTAAAATGGCACAAATGACTTGTGTACCAATGCAAGTGATATAGCATGACACGTTTGTTGGATGAAACAACACAATCATTGGATGCGATGCAAGTGTCGAATGATATGATGCATGTGAACTAGCGTGATGCAATTGAAGTCAAAATGACTTATTTGTCTTTGACTAGGGTTGACTTAGTTTAGGCTCAGGTGCTTAGACACTTTTTATCAGATAGATGATAATGATGATGTTTAAAGATGTCCTAACTCCCATTTCTGCATGTGCAAAAATGATTACCACCTATTTATATGCATGAGTCAAGCTGACTACATATGCCTTTAGAGATTAGCTGCAAGATAAAGAGCAAAGACGACTGATTCAGTTAGGAATATATTATGTTACCTATATGCCCATTATTCGGGAAAATAGGGGTCTCTTGACAATACTAATTGAGAGGTGGCATTCATAGACTTATTCATTTCATATGCCGACGGTAGAGGCTACTGTCACCTTGGAGGATGTTTATAGGATTCTACGCATTCTGATTAGAGGAGAGTGAGTGGTTTATGACCCACATTGAGGACTCCAAGCTATGACTGAGTATTATGAGCCGATGGATGATGTAGGACTAGGTATTGATGGTTATGAGATTAGGTGGGAGTTTGTGGCTGAGCACTATGCTTGATAGGACACCATGCTATGTACTTTGATTGCCAGTATTTTGATTCATGATCATCGGGGACACAAATTTTTGATTGGATGGGGTGATGTACTAGTCAAGATGAGACGGGATAGAACTGTATTCTCCTAGGGACCATGTTTTCTCAGGATGCTTTATCATCATTTGCATGAGGTGGCCTACCAAGGGGTGTAGAGTATTAGCAGCGACACAACATTATTGATGATTTGGGCTTGGGAGCATATTCCTGTTTTCTAACCACAAGTTTGGATACAAGAGTTGGGTGAGAGGATTCCATATGTTTTCTTATATGTTGGTTCAGTGACACAAACCCGGGTCAGAGATACAGGGTATTTGTGCCACTGCATTGACACTTTGATGGGATTTGTTTGGAGACCTTATAGGGATTGTGCATAGTGGGTTGAAGAGGATGAGTATCTTATCTTCTGCCGACAACTCAAATACCTGATTGGATGGATAGTCTAGTCACAACATATTAAATTGAGATGTACCTACCCTAACAGGTATTACATTAGTTTGGAGAGCAACATGGTGTTATTGTGGGGACCGTAGAGTATACTCGATCATCCCAAGTGATAGTATGGGCCCCACCTATATTAGTTCCCTTAGCAAAGCAGCAGATGGATGGATTGGTTGTGTAGCAATAGGTATGGAGTGGAGGTTTGACAGATCTAGGGACCATTGCAAAGTTTGATACATGGTGGTAGATACACATTCCACTACCTTTGACAGATCCAGATGGGCCAACTCCAGTTGATCGGTGGTCGGTTATACCATGAGTTCATCGAGGAGGGCGAGGAGGGAGAGATTATGATAGGTAGAGAGACAAAGATGGAGGCTAAGGAGTTGGGGGAAGGGGTGGAGGAGATGGATGGGGTGGCAGGAGGAGGAGAGGAGGAGATGGTGGGAGAGGACAACTAAGGAGAGTATGACAGTGGTGGGGAGAGCACCACCGTCACCCATCCAAGAGGAGGGCGAGGAGGGGGGGAGAGAGGAGGAGGTCAAGAACAAGGCCAAGAAGCCAGAAGGGGAGGTCAAGCAGGAGGAGGGTAGGGTCAAGGTAGAGACTGGGTAAGAGGAAGAGATCAAGCTAGGGGGAGAGGTGTCGGGGGAGGAGGATGTGTTGATAGGTCATTAGGCATTGGCTATCAGTGGGGAGGAGGAGGCAGTTGGTGGTGCGGAGGAGGAGAGAGATGATGATGAGGAGATTGACATCATGGATGAGGCTAAGAGATAGCTTTGAGAGAAGATGATAGATCGAGAGGGTGATGTAGGGAGGAGGCCACCTTTGCCTCAGGATGTGATAGTAGATTAGTGGCTAGCTAACATGCAGAGAAAAATAGATGAGGCCACAATAGAGATCAGGGCCCTATAGGCGGAGCTAGAGGTTACGAGGGTAGAGTGGGATCAGGATATGATTAGGAAGTATGAGTCTAAGAGGTGGTGTATCAAGTTTTCTCAGCTATGCATAGGACCAGTGGGGGATATCGCCATAGAGTTGGCTCGGGTTAGTGAGAGCTGGGGATGTTATAGGGTGCTTTATGAGAAAATAGTGTTGGCCGAGCAAAGGGATCCAAGGTTGTCTCGGTCTTAGAGCAGAACAAGGAGTGGTACTCACAACTAGAGCAATGCAGGTGGGTCCACTTCATCTGGGCAATCCTCGGGTCACATATCACATCACAGTCACAAGAACTCTTCAGGCCACAAATCCAATCATAGTCATGGATCCTTATCACCAGGACATAGGTCTCAGAAGAGTCAGCAACCTATCACTAATCCATCAGCATCGCAAAGCCAGCTTGCCATGTCCTCACAGAGTCAGTCGATAGTATCAATGCATGTGACAACAAAGCTTATGAGTGATCATTTTTCACCTCACTCCTCACCTTGCGGGGATGGGGGAGCACAACTTAGGGCATGTTGTTTATTTTTGACATTATGTTTAGACATTTGGATAAATTGACTATCGAGCTTGCAAGCTCTATTTTTGGGATTCCATGAGACTCTATCTTGTGACATGATTTTGAGATATATATATGATGCAGTTTTGATGTGGACTATATGCTCTGTGTTATGAGTTTATTATGCCTATGTGATATGATGCGATTTATGTGATGATATGATGATGCATTTATGATGGTTAGTTATGATTACATGCCATGATGATCCTATGTTTATATGATGATGACGATATTCTATATGACTGCATAATGTTGTCTATATGATGCCATGTTTATGATGATGGATGCATTAATGTATGACTATTTATGATGAGATGTATGTACTAATAATGCAACTTTATGCATGTTGATGACTTTACTAATGGATTCTATGCTTATGATTATGAATGCATTTATGGATGTTTATGTATGTATGGATTATGCGATGCATGATGCTTTTATGTTATGATCCTATATATATGCATTGAGGACATGGATTGTTATTGCATTTATATTCTATGTTAATGCAAAGGAATTGATGTAAAAAAATGCTTTGATATATGCAATATGGATGAATGTAAATGATGGACTTATATGTCATGTGAATTCAATATGAATGTAAATGCTATTATGTGAATGTGTTTATGCAAGTGTGCAATGTGGTAAGGTAATTTCTATATGAGTATGCAATTTGGTTTTTGTATGTCACAGGATATCATTATGGGATGAGGGACAAGAGATGAATAGATGAAGGTGGATGCTACAGTGGAGAGAGAGATGCATGTTAGTAAGGAAACATAATCCTTCAATATTTTCCAAAGTACTAATAGATGTTTCTTGAATCATCATTGGATGAATGACAGTTTGACTGGAGTTGATCGGATGACCAATTTGACCACATGTCAATGTTGATATGCTAATTAAAATGAAATGTTGATTGAGTGCCTTGCCATCATTTGATCTAGAGTTGCCTGATTTCATATGACAATAATTTTCTTGATTTGAATATGTCTGACATGTGTGATAGTGCAAGTGACAAACCCTAATGGACTGACCTAGTGCGGCCTTGGGGGCTCATTGATTGATGGCCTTACCTACGTCATACACTCAGAGACCTCGTAGTTGGACATGACCAATGAATTTGTCTTAATGACAAGAGATTGAGTCATGATTTTATTTTTCCAACCTAAAGGGACGAACCTAATGTCTTAGGGGCTCATTTATGATG
Organism: Sequoiadendron giganteum; assembly: GCA_007115665.2. Classification (NCBI taxonomy): domain Eukaryota; kingdom Viridiplantae; phylum Streptophyta; class Pinopsida; order Cupressales; family Cupressaceae; genus Sequoiadendron; species Sequoiadendron giganteum. The sequence goes on along the minus strand of CM021101.1, from coordinate 743,920,555 downwards.
AGCCTTGCCTACATAGAAAATGCATAGAGACAATGTAGTTCATATATGACAAAGAATGAAATGAAAAACACAATGAACTTTGACTCTATTTTTGGGATTTTTGATGTTTTTTGAATGTTTTTGTGTTTTGGACATGTTTTGATTTTTTTTGATTTTTTAAGTTTTTTGATGTTTTTGGATTTTTTTTAGGACTTTTTTTAATTTTTAGGTCTTTTTTTAGGACTTTTTCATATTTTTAGGACCATGTGTGATACCCACTACAGTCAGGTGATAAATCTCTTGCCCCTAGTCAGGTTGAGAACTAGCCAAGCATAATGAAATGGAAAAGGACATGCATGGGATGAAAGGCAAGGAAGATGCAAGGGATGATGCCAACCATTGTTAACCATGGACAAAAATGATAGGACTTAATTATAGATGTTGTGAGAGTGTTGTAAGATCGGGTATTTATTATGGATGAAGGTAGATGGAATGATAGTAGATGGTGTAGCAAAGACCAACTACACATGGTGCATGTTTGCCAGGTTTTCACCATGATACTTATCCAAAGTGCCACCAAAGTGGTTATCACTATTAGATGAATTATTTCTCTTTACTATTTTTGGCATTTTCTAATTTTTTTGGTGTCACCAAGATGCCTGTTTGCTAGGTTTTCATCCTAGTGATGATTTTTTATATTTTTCATTTTTTTTGGTTATTAGCTGAGCTCTTTGATGCTATGTATAAAACTTGCATAAATGCAGATTTTTGATAGGATCTTTCAGTTGTTCCCCATCTGGCATAGCTAACTGATAAGCACCAGAACCAAATGAGATAGTGATGATGTAAGGGCCTAGCCAATTGGGCTCAAACTTGCCAGGTTTTTCTCGATCAACTTGATTCCTTGGATTTTGCATTAAGATCAAATCACCAATTTCAAACTTTCAAACCATTAATATTTAATTATAGCTTATGCAAAGGCAATTTTGATATGCTTGTAAGTGTTTCAAGAAATTTAGTCTTCCTTATTCCAACATTTCTAGCTCATGTAGTTGAGACTGTCGGTATTCTTCATCATTAATCAATCCCTTCAAGGAGACCCATAAGGAGGGGATTTCAAGCTTAATGAGAAATATGGCTTTAGATCCATAGACCAAGGCAAATGGGGTGGATCCACTGGGTATGCAGATGTTGGTGCGGTAGGCCCATAGGATGAGGTTGAGTTGGAGATGCCAGTCATGGCCAATGTCATTGATGGTCTTCTTCAGAATTCAGAGGATTGTTTTGTTGGACGCCTCAGCTTGACCATTTCCTTATGGATAATAGGGCATGTAAAAATGGTTTTGAATGTGGAAGCGTTCACAAAGCTCACAAACATCTTGATTTTTGAACATATGACTATTATCTATGATGATGGATTGTGGAACACCATACCGATAGATGATGTAATTGGGGATAAATTTAGAAATTTTCTTCCGGTGATGCAGGTGAGGGGGATGGCTTCAATCCACTTAGTGAAATACTCAGTGGCGGTGATAATGAATTTATGGTCGTTGGATGAGGTGGGATGGATTTTACCCATGAGGTCGAGTCCCCATTGTGCAAAGGGTCAAGGAGAAGTGATTGGTTTAAGCTCTTGCATGGGCATGTGAATTAGATTGCTCTGCACCTAACATTTTTGACCTATTCTTACAAATTGAAGATCATCCTTTTCCATTGTCATCCAGTAATACCCAAGTATCATAAATTTCCTAGATAAGGTTAGGCCACTTGAATGAGATACACATATACCCTCATGTACCTCTCATAAGGTTGTTTGAGCTTCATCAATGCTGAGACAACGAAGAAGAGTGTTATCAAAGTTGTGACGGTATAAGGTGTCACTGATGATGGTAGAATGGGCGGCTTTATGAATGAAGGATTATCGTTGGTTATTGGATAGGAGAGCCTGGGACTTGAGGTAGTCATATATGTCTTGATACCAAGGTGAGCTAGGGCCAACAAGCTCACAAACCATTTATGATTCTAGAATATCATATGCAGGAACCAAAAGTTGTTCAACGAAGAACTCAAATTGTGGTACATTGCTAGGAATGTCCAAGAGAGATCCTATCGTTGCCATTATGTCGGATGCCTTGTTTTATGCCCTAGGAATCTGTTCAAAAGTGAGCAGGTGGAAGTATGACTGAAATTTATCAATCATGCATTTGTAGGGCATAAAATTTTCATCCTTGGTGTCATAATCATCATTGACCTGGCTGATAACCAATTAAGAATCGTTGAAGACTAGAAGTGTTTTAATTTTCCATTTAATATCCATTCAGAGTCCTATGAAAAGTGTCTCATATTCCACAATGTTATTTGTGTAAGGGAATGCAATTCAAAATGACTTAGGAATAAAGTCCCCTTGTGGTGTGATAAACAAAATACCTGCCCCTGAGCCATCACTTGTATGAGACCCATCAGAGTAGAGCTTCCAAGGTGATTTTGGTTTCATATAAAAGATGGAATCATTAGGGAAGTCTACTACCAAAGGATGATCACCTTGTATAGGAGCATGAACGAGTTGGTTTTCTATGACTTGTCCTTTTATGGAATTGTGTTCCACGTTTTGTATGTCATACTCGCTCAAGATCATTACCCACTTTTCCAAATGTCCTATCAATGCTGCCCTATTGAGGAGGTATTTTAATGGATCTATCTTTGCCACTAGGTGTGTCTGATGATTCAACATGTAGTGTCACAACTTCTGAGCAACAAAGACAACTATAATACATGCACATTCAATGGATGTGTAGTTGAGTTCATATCAGACCAATGTGCGATTGATGTTCTATATAGCTTGTTCTTTCTCTTCATGGTCATTTTGTTTGAGCAATGCCCCCAGTTCATTAGTGGTTGTTGAGATATACAAGAGCAAAGGTTTCCCCTCAATGGGAAATATTAGTATAGGTGGTATCAAAAGATAATCCTTGATTTTTTGAAAGGTTGTTTGGTACTTGTTAGACCACACAACAGGGATGCCCTTGCATAGTATACACTGGAACAATTGGCATTTATCAGCTAATTGTGCAATGAACTAGCAGATGACCTATAGTCTTCCTTGTAACGTTCTTAGCTCACTGATTCCTTTTGGCAGAGGCATGTCTAATATGGCTTTAAATTTTGTGAGATCAACTTCAATGCCTCGTCAAGAAATTATGTAGCCCAAAAGTTTTCTTGAAGTTACCTTGAAAACACACTTCTTTAGGTTCAAACAAACCTTGTATTCTTCTAGCCTCTTAAAGATTTTACCCAGGACTTTGAGGTGATATTTGCATGTCAAGGACTTTTCCAAGAGTTCATCGACATAATATTTCATTAGCGCATATGCATAATATCATGGAATATTATGGTCATGGCTCATTGATATGTGGCACCCTCATTCTCAAAAAAAAGGCATGATGTTCTAGTAGTATGTTCCCTAAGGACAAGTGAATGTTGTTTTGTGTTGGTCTTGAGGGCAATACGAATCTGATTATATCTAGAGAAACCATCCATGAGGGACAACATCTCATACCCTAATGTTAGGTCTACTATGATATCTATGTTTAGCAATAGAAAGTCATCTTTTGGACATGCCTTGTTTAAATCTCATAAATCTATGCAAATGCGAATCAGTCCATTTTGCTTAGTGATGGGCATAAGGTTGGAAATCCAGTCAACATAGTCTATTGATCTGATAAATCTGGCATCCAGTAACTTTTTAAGTTCGGTCTTGACAAGCAATGCAATCTATGGATGCATCTTTCACAGTTTTTGTTTGACTGGTTTGGCATTTGGAAGCAAAGGCAGATGGTGCAAAATGAGTTTTGGATCCAATCCCAACATGTCAGAATATGACCATGTGAAGTTAATCTCATGCTCTTGAAAGAAGGCCTGAAACTCAGGTTTTTCCTCATTTGTCAAGGATGTTGTGACAAGGACCATTTTTGGATTCGCTAGCGTGTTTATATTGATTTCCATTGTATCCTCAATTAACATTTCTGATCTCTCTTGGTTGATGGGGAGAAATTCCAATCCTCCATCCTTGGGCACCGAAGAGAGGTTTTCACCCTCGGATACATCCTTTATTTTTACTCTTTTGTCGCTAGAGGGTAACTTGTGGTTTTCACCCAAAGAAGTATTCTTTTTTGTGTTGCTTTTATTATTTTTGTGACTAGAGGATTGTACAGTCTCCCCAAAATATGCTACAAAATCAAGGTCTATTGTGAACCCAAATTTATGGTCCCCACTTGGTATCCCTTCACAGAGTCCCATGAATTCTACGATGGCTTCATCATTTTGAAAGATTTCCATAGTGGGTGGGCCTTGTTGGTCCCATTCAATATGCTATGGGTAGACAAGGGAGATACCATTGTCAGTGTTGGAAAAGGGTGGGGATGATGTGAAAAGTATGCAAACAGAGGCTAAAAGAGTAAAGACATAATTTTCATCCTCAAATTCCCAGTCAGATTCTATACAAGGACCATCTTTAGATTTAGATGAGTTATACTCATGTTCAAAGTAAGGGATGAATCAATTGAAATCATGATCAATAGGTTCAAATGGAAATTCAGAAGCATGGGTAGTAGCTCAGGCATTTCAAGCTCATGGAGAGGTTTAGGAATGGGGTGGGTCAAGTTAGACATTGTCAATGATAGTTTAGGCTTATTATCATTTGGGGCCCAAAAAATGCTTACCCATTTCTTTTGTTTAGAATGGTCATCCAGAGGACCAATGTTATACATGTGTTTGAATCTTTCCTTGAGAGAGAGTTCATCGGGTTCTAGAAATAGTTCATCAATGTCATAGTCTCTAAGGGTTTTATCAGAACCCCATTCCCACTCATGTGAATCAGTTTGGGTATAGGAATCTTCACTTGTCTCGACACTTTTAGGAGTCGTTACATCCTCACTTGAAAGTACATTGCTATGTTGATCGTTAGTTTCAATTTGCTCGAACCCTAACCCCAGATTTCTTGGTCTTCAAGAAGGCATGATAAACTCTCTCCTTTTGGTTTTTTTTATCCCAAGGCCACTAGTTCTATCAAGACCTTGTGCTTTCAATATTTCATTGCCTTTTCCATAAATGTGAACTGTTAGTGGGGGTAGTTCTTCTGGGTCTTTGTAAATCCACATGAATATGTCTGCAATGTCTTGATCATTCATAGTGTAAAGGTCATTGTCAGAGGGAATTTAAAAGTCTTTTTGGGCTCCACTGTGAAACAAGGCCGACCATAAAATTTAGGTGGCTTGGGTATTGTTGTGATATAATAGGTTGTGTTTAGTTTGTATTCTTCACAATTGATGTCCTGGATCTTGATATTAGGGTCAGTGCTTGGTATGGTGTCAGGGGTTGGTGTGGTGGAGGTCAAAGGAGTGGATGTGGATGGCTTGGTGAGTGTGGATGAATCAATGTATGTGGATGAGGTGGATGTTGAGGCCTCACGATTGATGGGCATGTGGTGTTCGGAAGTAGCCCTCAAATTGGTATAGTATTGGAAAGGGTCAGGATCTCCTAGTATGGTGATTTTAGTGCCATCAAAGGGGAGCTTCAAACATCGATGGTAAGTAGAGTGTACGACCTTTAAGGCATTGATCCAAGGTCAACCAAGCAAGATGGTTTAAGGTAGTTCACGATCTAGGACTTGACATGTATCTATGATTATAGGACCCACACATATTGGAAGTGTGATAATGCCCCTAGAGGAGCATTCCTCATCATCATATGCCTTTATCACAATGCTTTTTTTAGTGTCCACACAAGCATCAGAGAAGCTGAGAGCTTTAACCAATTTCAGAGAGAAAATATTCAATGCTACCTTTCCATCTACTAAGATTCATCTAACCTTATGTTTATAGATGAAGACTTCGATATCCAGTGTGTCATTGTGAAATGGATTTGGTGACGCATAATTGAGGTATGAAAAGGTGATGTGATGGGGGGAAGTCAAGTATCCAACCATGGTTTTGAAGTGGTTGACATCAATGTCGGTTGGTATGAAAGACTCCTGCAAGACTTTGTCCAATATGGCTTTGTGTGCAGGCAAAATACAAAGCAGCTCAAGGATGGATATTGTGGTGGGCATTTTGTTTTGTTGTTCAATAAGATTAAATTCTCCACTGGGATGTAATGGTTTGGTAGAGAGGCTAGGTATTGTAATCTTGGGATGTCTAGCAGAAGGACCTGGTATTGTGACCTTGCCTCTATGGGTAGTGACATTACATTTCGAGGTTTTCTTGATGGTGATAGTATTGATGTATTCATCAGCAACTCAAAGGTGATTAATAATGGGTCCACTAGAATAGTTAAAGGCAACACAAGCGTAATTGGCTCTATTGTTATTAGTCTTTGGACTTGACATAGAGGGATTATTTGAACCATGATCCTACAGTGGGTTTTTGTGAATTGTATGGTCTGATTTTGAAGAAAATTGTTGACCATCAAGTTCAATGGTACAATTTTCAATAAGATCCTGTACAAGATTTCTTAATTGCCAACATGAGGAGGTTTTATGACCTTTTATGTGATGGTAATCATAGAATGCATTGTCATCCCACCATGATGGTTTGAACTATCCAGGGTAATATGGTTTAGGGTCCTGTAATGTGATGATGTCGTTTTGGAGTAGCTTTTTGAGGACCACTTCAATTGGTTCACCCAAAGGGGTGTATGTTCGTCTCTTTGGAAATTGTCTAGTTTGTCTTGGTTGCCCTTGGTCTTTGTTGTTCTGGATGGAATTTTTTGTGGGCATTGGTGTGACCATAGGTGCGTTTTGGGGTTGATGTCCTCTGAGAGTAATTCTAAGACTCATCACATTTACTATTTTTGCGTCAACAATGCCATTATTGGTGATATGTTTGTTTTTGACCCAATATTTATTTTTTTCGGTGGGAGCATTTGGGTTTGTGTTTGTGTTGGTGGTTTTTCTGCCATATTTGAGTTTTCCTTTGGCAATTAGGGCTTTTTTGAGTTGAACTCCATTTCCGACAAGGTAAGTGAAAGTGTTACAACAATTGACGTATAGGCCATATCTCAGTGGTCCAAGGAAATTTTGCACAAACATGGTGACCTTTTCTTTTTCTGGTATTTCCACATGACATCAACTTGCTAAAGTTCTCCATCTTTGGAAAAATGGAATAAATGTCTCACCTGTTTCTTCTTGAGTAAGTCTACATAATGAGGCAATGTCGATGTTTGTGTCAATATTATAGGCATAATTGTTAACAAACGTTTTGGATAATTCATCTCACAATTTTATTACTTTAGGTAATTGCATGAATCAGTCAAGTGCGTGACTTGTGAGAGTCTTAGGAAAGATTCTCATCAGATAAGTATGTTCATAGGAAACGTCTACACAATTGGTTGTGAATTATCTAATGTGTTTGATGGGATTAGTTTTGCCTTTGTATTTAGAAAATTTTGGCACCACATATCCTGGTGGGAATGGTGGCATGTACAAGTTTGTGTTGAAAGGATATGGACATAAGTCATATGACATGTGGGCCTTTTTTTTGGACATTTGTAGGTTTTCCACTTGTTTCTGCAAAGATACAAGTTGAGCTATGAGTGCATCCATGATGGGGTTATTTGTAGAATCACACATGTTAGTGATAGGTATTGTATGAGTCCCCCTTGTTGAGATGATATGTTTTGACTTGAGATGTATTGGTGTTGAGAAAATTTGCACATTTTGTTTTGGAATGTGTTGGTAGTAAATGTTTTGATTGGGGATATGTTGTTGTGTATGCATTTGAGATACATAGGTGGGAATGTGTGTTCTAGCCGAGTTAGATTGTATATGTGGAATTTCTTGTCCTTGAACATTTTGATGACCAAATGGAGTCATGTGTTGTGTTACTTGGTTGCCTTGTCGAAATTTGTAAATATGACCATGCAGGATGTTTGTATTTTTCCTTAGGGGGATATTAGTGTTGGTATTGATTTGTAAAGAGGTAGGGACATTAGGTTGAGGTCCTTGAATGACAACTTGTATTTTGCTCCTCCCAAAGGGGTTTGATTAATTTTTCCCCATGGCACTTGATAATGTCATTCCCATGGCACTAGATGATTCTCCAAGGAGGTTTGTTGTATTGGTTCCCATTGTGTTAGTTGAAGCCACAAATGTTGCTCCAACAATTTATGATGGAATTATGGATATTTGTCGTGGAATTGAATGTGATGTGGAATTTGTTGATGTTCCCCCAATAGACATTGCATTGACCCCATTGGATGTGCTTGTTGTGAATTGGGTGGTGGTAGCACCAATGGAGGTAGCATTAGTGGTATGTGTGGCATTTTGTGTTGTGGATCCCATGGAGGTGTTGTTTGCATCATGTAATGGTGCTGACTATGGTTGAATTGTTTGAGTAGTATGATCAAGGGATGCTGCTCTTAAGGTGTTAATGCCAAATCATGTTGGAAACCTAGCCCCTTGGTCCAAAAGCATGGTTATATATCTGTCTAAATCTTGTAGGATTAACTCTTCCACAAAGGAGGCCACTTCAAGATTTTGTGCAACAGCTTCTATGTCTTCCACAAATACTTGTCCATTTTCATCTCTTCGTATAAATGGCTCGAAGGGGTTGTGTGAGGAAGATGGAATGTTCATGTCACTGAATGGATTTATGAAAGAGTTCTCCATGTCCATATTTGCATTCATGTCATTAGGAAGTTTATTACCTTGTATGAAGGGATCCGTATGTCACCTTTTTCTTTCTAGTATTATTTCAACCATATAAGTATTGCTCAAATGGGGGAGAATGGAGGATGATCAAACCTATGTATGTGAATGATATGACACTATGCTTTTGGATTTTTTTTACTTAAATAAGGAATACTATAATAAAAATGTTGTCTAAAGGGAAATGTCAAATGCAATGAGACTAATGAGGACTAAAATGAGGGAGACTAAGGTGTTCTAATGTAAATGGAACGAGTTCGTTGATGCACTAAATATTGATAGACTTAAGGAAAGGTATACTCAACCATTCAAAGTATGGTCAATGTCTCAATTTTGGAGTGTCAAGGGACTTGTTTGAAGGACTAAATGTCAAGGTGACAAAGTGAGGTTTCCACACTAGACTGATGAGTTGGAAATATCTCACAAAGGGACAAAGATTAAAATAAATGATTTTGATTAATTCCAATGACAACCTACATTTGAAGGAAAAGATTTGGAAAAGTATGGCAAGGGTTCCTATTCTAAAAGTCTAAAAAATGAGGAATTATGAGTTTATGTATGCTAAAAATGAGAGTGAAACCTAAGGTGCAACTAAAAAGGAGTAATGGAAGACCTAAATGCAAATTAAAAATGCAAGGATGGAGGATTTGAGGAATTCTTTTTCTGGTTTTGGACAAAGACTATAGAGGAAAGGTGTCTGAAAATAGTTTGGAAATGTTTGTTCTTAGGTTTTTGACAATGACAATGGTTTTTCTAGTTGACAGGAAATTGCGTCGTTTCAGGTGTCAAATGCGTTGCAGGATGCCACATGTGTCTTAGGTTTAGTGAATACGTCATTTTAGGTCACATATGCAGTTCAACAGAGTAATTACATTGCAAAAGGTTTTGAATGCATTGGGATATAGGCATATGCGTTATTTTTGATAGAAAATGCAACTTAATAGAGCAATTGCATTGCACATAGTCACGAATGCAGTTCAAAATGTCAAATGCGGTGTATAATGTTGTAAATATGCTACAGGGTGAGAAAATTTTGGTTTTGTTTGCAATTTTGGTAATTTTGAGGATTATTTTAGTTTGAGAGTGTTTTTCCAGATCTGTGAAGGATGTTTATTTGTTCATTTGTTCAAAAAAAAACTTGGCAAACACATTGTATTTGAATGTTTTGAAAATAAGCAAAAAGAAGACAAGCACAATCCTAGGGTTGGCAAGGACTATATTCTATGGATTCCACGTGGGTTTCCCTAGCTGCACCTATTCTTAGTGGGTGATTTAGAAGCTTGGCCACACAAGCTCCCCCTTACATTGCACTCACTTCTTGGGTCAACAAGATTCAAGCCTCAATAACTCTCCCATGGTAGGATTTTCACCTCTACTAAGAACTGTAGGAATGTGGATGCCTTGGCAATGACCATTGTTGCACCAGTGAATAGATAAGGTTTTTGGCTTCTACACAAAAGTTTTTAGTTTGGGCACCCATTCGAGTGGCCACACATGAGGCAAGATTTGCTCCAATAAGGAGGAATTCTAGTTTGAAGAGGTTATGCTCAACAAGGTTTTGGGGAATTCACTTGTTTGTGTGACACATCCACACTCGTAATCCTAAGTTTTTCATTAGGATTCACATTTGTATACCGGTCTGGAGTAGCTTGGCTAAAAAGCTTCGTTGTCGATCTGAGTCACCTTGGGGTGAGCACTTTTTCCCACCAAGGAAGGTCTAATTCCTAGAGTCAATAATAGTTTCTCTTGCACCTAGGATTGCACAAGTGCGCAAGGGGAGAGGATACTTCTATTATTGAATTCAGATTACACAAAGTGGAGGCACTTGTTTATTTTAATTATCAAAATTGTAATGTGGGGAAAACACCTCAAACACTTTGTTATTTTTAAAATTTAACTCAATGGGAGACCAACAATGTTCATTTTAAGCCCATGTCATGAAAATTCATGTTCATTTTAAGACTTATGAGTTGTAATGCAAAATTGTGTTCATTTTAAGCCCATGAGTGAATATGCAAGTTCATTTTATCCTCATGAAATGTAGATGCAAGTTGTAGTTTTTTATTATGTGTTTGTTTGATCTAAGATCGTGAAAATAATTAAACACAAACAAACAAATTTTAGATTCCTTGCCACATGCTGAAAACAGAATATTAGTAACCCAAAAAACCTCTAATCTACTATTTACAAAAAAGAGAAAATCTAGAAATTCTGTAAAAACTCGAAAGTAAAATTTTACTATACAAATGTGTTGTTCTACACAAAAAATGCATCTCAGAACTGAAAGGTGGAATGCATAGGAAAATGTGTTGTTCGGGCTTGCGAATGCATCTCAACAGAGCAAATGCATCATTCGGCTTAGCACATGCGGCTTAGGACGGCGATTGCATCATACTATAGATCAAATGTGTCGCGACATAGCATTTGTAGCTCAGAAGGTTGCAAATGTGGCTCTTCATACTTGTACCTACAAAATATCTATACGAAAACTGCAAAAATGAGTGTTGGGTTCACTAATGTAATTGGGGGTAAATTTCCAAGTTAGTCTTAAATAAGAAATAGAAATAACCCTAGTTTAACAATGAAGAACAATGAAGGAAATAATGCAAAACCAAGAACAATGTTACCAAAGCTCTTCAAAACCTCCATGATTCACCTCCATAGCCCTTCTCCATTTGCTAAAAATATGTTGTTTTCCCTAAAAAATTTGTGAAAAAATATGCCTATGACTATGAACTAGCAAATATTGAAGGATCTATATGAGAATGCAAGTAAAAATAAATTCTACATGCAATGGAGAAACTTGCAAAATGACAATGTTAGCCTAAAAATGCAAATTTTGAAGTATACAAGATGTGAAAATGAAGTGTGTATGTGACAAATGAGGTTGAATTTAGCATTTTATAGAAATGTCAATTTTGAATGGAGGGAAAATATTGAAAGATGAAAGATTCCCTAAGATCAAAGGTTGTAAATGCATGTGACAACCCCTAATTAGGGTTAAGACAACAATGCAAAATGAATGGTTAAGATTTGATTTTGAGAAAATCAAATCAAGGGTTAGAATTGCATGTGACAAGACGATATTGGGCATAGATTTTGAGGTTGCTGGAGGGAATTAAAAATTATTTGATTTATGAGAGGGAGAGTTTGAATTAAAAATATATTTTAATTCAGAAGTGGTGGGGCCATGTGATAGTAAATAATAAATTAAAATTATTTACTTGGAAAGAGGGAAATTGCCAAGTGAAAATTTAAATAAATGATTTTATTTAAATTTAGACAAAAAGTCAATAGGACAATTAAATAATTAATTCTAATTATTTAATTGTGGAGGAAATGGATAAGGTGACCAGTAATTAAATAAATTATGGAGAATTTATTTAATTATGAGAAGACATTAGAATTAGAGACTTATTTAAATAAAAAAATAAAGTTTATTTATTTGAATAATCAGGAGGAAATAATTGACTAATTAAATAAATTTAATAATTTATTTAATTAAAGAGGACACAAGGAATTTAGTGGCATATTTAAATAAAATAAAATAAATGTAATTTATTTATTTAAATAGTTAGGAAGAATAAAAGATGTGAATTAATTAAATAGATGAATTTGGACAAAAGGACATAACTAAATATTTTAATTATGTTAAGAAGAAATATGGAGAAAATTGAGTTCGTAGGCCTAAATCAATTATATGTGTCTACACATGACATCACATGACCAATATCATTGCCAACACTATACTTAAAGTGAATAGACATTCTCATGCACCTTACACTACTGGTATAGATCAAAATGAACAACTATATTAGGTAACCATGTCTAACTGCAATAAGAATACTAATATAAGATTCACATGCACCATACACTACTAGTATAGATCCAAATGAACAACTATATTAGATACACTCACTAACCATCTCTAACTTGAATATTGGTTGTAAAAACATTGAATAAGGGAGACTACACTTATGAGGTGGTTACACAATTAGTAGGGAGTTACAATAATCATTATCATAAGAATTATTATTTTTCATCTATCTAATAGATAAATTGAGATTTGCAAAGAGAGTAGAACATCTTGTTATGATAGGCATAATTAACATTAGATAGCTTTTTCATTATGGAGTTCTAGACTTGGTAATTTTTTTATTAAAGTAATGACAATATCTACGACATGTATGGGTGATGGAAGGAGTTAATCTCTATTATTTAAATATTCTATTCATTATGGATGAAGTTACATTCCATTCTCAAAAAATTCTCTTCAAGAATATTGCATTGGAATTTTTACTTGGATTTGGTTGCCTAGTTTGGGTTTATGGTTTTATTATTTTGTAAACCACATGTTATTTTTTTCTCTATATATTGGTGGCATTATATTGAGGTTGATTATGATTATTTACTAGTTTTTTCACACTACCAAAATTTTATTAGATTAAGGAGATAATTTATATATATTATTGTACAACATTTTTCTATTAGCTTAACAAAAACTTGTGATCTCTTTGATGGTAATTTTTATCTCAAAAGGATTTATTCACATATTTCTAATGTTATTATTTTAATTTTATATTCTTATTTATTTATAATCTTTTTGTACATTTTTATTCATGTTTTATTTTATATTTAATGGTTTATCACTTGTATTTTTTATCAAGTCAATTATTTGTTTACACTTTGTACTTTTACTATCACTTGTATTATTCACTATTTTTTCTCAACAAGATGGTTAGTTCCAATAATTCTAAAGCCTCTTTCTAATGAAAATATATAAAATGGTGAGATGAGACAAAATGGTAGATAGTCATAAAATCTCTAAACATTATATGTTCTAATAAACCAAAAATCTAGAAAGGAATCTCATACTAGATGATATGATCCTTCCTACAATAGATTAATCAAATTAAAAAATATAGAGAATACACATTATAATTGAAACACAATCAATATTTTATTGAAATAATAGAATCACATTATAGAATATCATAGGCCTTGTCAAAGGGAAACTTTCTTAAATAATTACTCAATAAAATATATACATTGTATACTTCTTCTTGGTTAGGTCTCCTTTTTAAATTAATCCTACTAAATGGAATTGTTTCTTTCTATACATGTGGGATAAACATACTTACCAAAGGGGATGGCATACACTCAATATAACACATTTTATTTTTCTATTAATATTTCTTTCTAGAAAGTAAATATGCCCTTTCCTTTAAAAAATTTTCAGCAAATTTCAAGATTATGAAATTATTTTTTTCAATTTGAGGGGTTCTCATTTTTCATATTTTGGTTACATACCATACTATTGTACCAATACCTTAATGATGGTGTGATGGTTGAGTTGTAATTATTTCTTGCTAGGAATAGACTTAAGTTCCAAGAAGGTAGATTCTTCAGTATCTATAAGGATCTATCTTTGGTAATGCACATTGGGAATGTACATATTGACCAAAAAACTTCTTTTAAAAAGATACTTGAAAGCTAATATGGAGATTCAAAGAAGATGGAAGCTCCAAATTTTATGCTACAAAAAATAACTTTTACAAAATATTATTAAGGGCTACTACTATTCATTTTTTTAGATGCATTTTTGTAAATTTAAATGTGAAGAAAGACTATGAAACTAATATCAAAAGAACATCTTGAATGGTATTGATTGGTCTATTTTTTCATGTGGTTCTCTTCTATGTGTAGGTTCTCATTGAAGGTGTAGATAATTTTATCTCATGTCTGAAGGGTTGGATCAATGGCTTCTAACTTGGAGTTTCCTATTATATATGCATGGAGAGATAATGGAGGCTAACCATGTTTATGCATTTGTATGTTGTCATATTTTTTGTTATGTGGTAGTCGTATTACACCATCATTATATATGGTAAAAATAATTATTGAATTGCATCCATTTTTTTTAAAAAGATTTAACAAGATAAGAGTAAGGGTGTGCAGCCACTATTCTCCCAAAACTATGTCAGAAACTCCTAGGGATAAGATAAATATACCTGATTTTAGAGTATACTTATTCATTGATATACAAGGATTTTATAACTTTCACTTACATGGTAATGTTACCCTATTATCTATCATGATGTAGAGACATATGAAATCTCATATCAACCAAAAATATTTTATTTTTACCTTATTTGTTTGTTTACAGTTTTTCAATAACATTTCATTCATCATCAAAGTGCTACATATCCTATTGTATTTCACTATAATTTCATATATCACCTTATGGTTGGGAATAAATATTCTCCATGAGCTAAAAATTCAAATACAATTTCTAAAATATTTTTATGTCCACAAAATCAACTTTTAGCTTTTGACTTATTACTAGCATCACAAAATAACATCCAATTTCACTATTTTAAGGCTTGCAAAACAATTATAAAAAATTTGTTAACAAGATATAGGGAAAGGAGTAAAAGATACCACAACCTACTACACAAGACTTGTGAAACCTCAATTCGACAAGAAAACTAGAGTAAAGGGTTCCCTATAAGGGTCACGTCTCTATAAGAGACTAAGCATTGATATATACATGTAATAGATATCAAAGTAATGATATATATATATATATATATATATATGTGTGTGTGTGTGTGTGTGTGTGTGTGTGTGTGTGTGTGTGTGTGTGTGTGTGTGTGTGTGTGTGTGTGTGTGATAAGAAAGGATTGAAATGTAGAGAAAATAATAATACATACTAATGTAACTATATATATATAAGGAGTTATAAGGATTCAATGGATGTATGTTTCATGAATGGCTAATATTCTTATTTAAGTTGGATCATATGAGATGTTATTAGATATAGATTCTTACCAAAAATTATCTTTTCTCTCACTATGTCCTTTGAGTTATAAAAAGACTACAGAAGGGATACTAGGGTATAGATCTCTATACTATAATTCCTCCCCATTTCCTCTTTCTAAAATTGGTTTTGTTGTCAGGACCCTAGAGTGAATAGTGAAGAAAATATAGAGAAAAGGAATAGAAAAATAGCGGTAGAAAAGAAGCTAACAATAAACAAAGGGAATTTTTTTTTCTAGACACCACTCTTAGGTACCATCTCTATGAGAGGGGGATAGGAACTTAAGGGATGAAAAATGGAAATGGGGGAGGAATATAAAAAGATGTAGCTATTCAAAAATTTAAACTAACCTTGGGATATATATAAGGATCAATGAAACCCAAACTAGAAAAACACATTGCAAGAGGAGTTAACAAAAGGAAAGTGGAGACAGTTGAAAGGATTAAATTTGAAATACAAATTAGCATGAAAAAATAAGGTCGAAACAAGCCTAGGATCAACAAGAAAGATATCGTAGAAGGATGGAAGACAAAAAAAAAGGAAAAGAGAAGAAGAATTGGAGTTAGCGATAGAAAATACAAATAAAGAGGAGCATGCCATTGTGGGTGCAACCAAAGAGGTAAGGAAAGATATACCACAAATAAGTTCTTGCATGTAAAGAATAAATAAAATTATACAAAACATAGAGGGAGAGATTGAAGATTATGGAAACACTAGAAAGTATTTAGAATAAGAAGTTGTAAGATTTGTCACAACACCTTTAACTAGAACACCAACGTCTTATTCGGATTTGATAAGTATTCAATTAAGGATAAATGAGGACTGGTTACCGATAAGGACCCCTTTACAAAATATTTTAAATATAATATTTGATGTTGATTACTTAGATGAGTTGGTAACTAGAAATGTTTTGAGAATATGAGGAGAATATGTGGTGGAAAATAAAAGGATCCCGCGAGTTAAACAACCTTTAATGAAGTGATGTCATCAACTAATCAAATGATACTAACAATCAAACATATCCAAGGATGATTTTTTTTTATTTTATATACAATTACAAACCCTAGACCAAGAGTCACATTTAATGCCATTAAAATCAAGAATAATTTCCATAGAAGGATTAGAAAAAACCTTAAGTGAAAAAGATATAGAAGAACAGGAAAGTGAGGAGAATAACATTGGCAAACTAGGAACATATAAATTTGACATAGAATATATAGATAGTGAATACGAAGAAGAAATAGACATGAACAATCCTAGGAAGTTACCCATATTTTGGAAAGATGCTAATGAAGAAATAAAACATATATTGATGCAAGAGCATCTAGGTTGTAAGAGCAGTCTTGAATCACCCAAAAAAAATTGTCGTTTATTTTCAGTAAAGGCTAAATTTGGCAGGGTTAGTATTTTAGTAAGTTTACATTTATGCACGACTGGACATGAAATCTTAGACAAACCTCCAGAATGGTAAATTGAATCCAATAGTGAAGAAATCACTTCAATACCATTTTTCATTTGAGAGATATTCAAATTTCAATTTTCAAAAATCCTAGTAAAATCTTCAGAGTCAATTTCGAGGCACTTAGAGGCTCTGGATGGGCTTGGAAATTGGTTTTCCTAAAATTATATTTTACCAACTCTTCTAACTAATCTAAGTAATCAACATCAAATATTATATTTTAAAATTTTCCTAAAATTGATGTTGATGTTGATTATGGGGTCATAAAATATTTTGGTAGTACAACTTCATGGGGTCATAACTTTTGATATGAAAAGGTATTATAATAGGAAATCCGACGGACAAATCAAAATTTATAACCCCGTGAAGTTGTACTACCAAAATTAATAAAATTTAAAAATATCTTCTTGAGGAAGTTACACTTACCAGAAGATTCTAGGGTGGTTACACCTTCCAAATAAATGATGTGAAAGGGGGGCTATAGAAGGAGGCTAGGGCAGCGTAGTTGGAGGCTCCAATTTCCAGATTTGCAGATTTATGTAATCAGAAAAGCCCATGTGATGGAAAATATAATGTTGTAATTTAATTTTCATTTAAGTGATAATAGAAAATATTTGCTTTCCTTCTTTCATCTTGTCTATGCCATTATCTGTTGTTTTTGTGAGTTTTAGATTGTAAGGGGAGGACCCTCATCATTTATTTATCTTGGAATCAATGTGGTCGAGATAGAACATAACTTATGATAATATAAAAATATTTGAATTTATTGGACCCATACATTGTGACACCCTCAAATGGTATCGAAAAACCTATCCTATGAATGATAAAGAGTGGGATACAGTAAAATAAGACTTCTTTAAAAAATATGTCACTTCAAAAATACCTATAGAAGGACTCAATAAACTCTAGGAACTTACAAAGAATGAGGATGAAACTGTTGGAAAAAAAAGGATAGACAACTGAGAGGGGGGGTAAATCAGTTGTAACTAAAATCAAACTTATTCAACATTAATCAACCTTTAATCTCAGATCTAATAAATAATAGTGCAAGCATAAATCAATAACACATCAAAGACACATGAACACCAAGATTTTATATGTGGAAACCCTGTTAGGGGAAAGACCACGATGGATGTTAGTCCACAAGATTATACGCTATTAGAAGTATAATGAAGAATGAATAAAGAATGCACTTGCATTTAGGCACATTTCCTAGAGAACACTGCTCAGAGGAAGGCTCATTGCCTTACATACAATAATCAGATTAAATCCATCTGATGAACATGAACTGAGAAATTAGCTTCTTCTCAAGCTTGATTACAGTTCTAGTTAGGCACAAATATACTTTGCTCGACCTTCTTCACACTTTTCTCAATCTCTTTCACATTCTGCTTTGCTCCTGAATGATTTTACCTTTATTCATAAATGTAATTCACATACACACGCTGAGTGTTCCCCAAAATGAGGAAAAAAACCACCCTTATATATCCCCTACACGGATTTATATAACCTACACTGTCAGCCACAAATAAAGAATAAATTACAACTATCAGCCTTAATACATAAATAAATCTTAATGCACACCAACACAAGTTGGTCACAACATAGTGATGACTCAAATAAACAACTTCGAACATGCCAAACAATAAAAGATTAATCTTCATGTATCCACAACACACTACTACCATCATGTTGGCCAAGAACATGAAAAATCAAGCACACATCAAAAAAATCACCGATCACGAACACTTCGATCAATGCAGACATACATAACTAATATAGCACAATCTTGACTCATCCATGAATGCCACGGGAACATACAAAACAATTTAAATTGCCACTTTCATCCTCTTCTTCCAAGAACACCTGCTATAGTAACAAAATGACTATAGCAACATATAAATTATAACTTTCTCGAATCTTGATGCGTACCACCAAAAATTTTAGACAACACACTAGATAGACTCAACAACAAACTCTTTAATGTGCATCACCTGATTATCAACTTACAACACTTTCCTCCACTCTGACCTTCTCAGCTTCACTGGATGCCTGCAATATATTTATTACAATTTTCTCAATATCCTCAATATATACAACCTTAAGCATCACCAATGCTAATAGTTTTGAAATCAATGAAAACCAAATATCATCAACACAACCACAACATCCAAAATTCTCCCCCTTTGGCATTGATGGCAACACATGATGTGAAAAATACCATCAATCCAACTAGCTCTTCTCCAACAATCTCCCCCTTAGATTGTGCACTCTTTTCCTATTTTCTCCTTCCACTTTATTCTTCTCCCATATTTTTCACATTTCTTCTCTCCCCCTTTGACATCAATGGAAAAGGTACACATGCTCTAATCCTCATATTTAGGACATCTGATTACTCCTCCTAAGTAGTAGCCACCACAACATCAATCCGGAATAGGATATGGCTATGAATTCACAATTTGATGCAAAGACCTGCATCATTTAGTTTTGATCAGGAGGGGAAATCAACCCTAACTTGTTTCTGAGATACTCAAAATTATCCTTAGGCAATGGCTTAGTAAATATGTCTGCAATTTTCTCCTTGGTAGGTATATACTCCAATCTAACTTCTTTGTCACTTACTTTATCTCTCAAAAAGTGATATTTGATGGATATATGCTTTGTATTTGAATTCAACACTGGATTCTTAGAAAATTTTATGGCACTTGAATTGTCACAAAATATGGCAATGGGTTCTTCATACTCAATTCTGACATCTCTCAACATTTACTTCATCCATAATACTTAAGTACAACTGTTTGTAGCAACAATATATTCTGCTTCAGTAGTAGATAATGAAATTGAATTCTATTTTTTTCTTAGCCAAGATACCAACTTCTTCACTAAGAAGAATGCATCACCATTGGTACTCTTACTTTCATCCACATCTCCTTCCCAATCAACATAATTAAAAGCGCTCAGGATAAGATCATCATCCCTAGGATACCAAAGAACAAGATCAATTGTCCCTTTTAGGCATCTGAAGATTCTTTTCACAAAAGTCACATGAGACTCTTTAGGATCAACTTGATATCTAGCAACCATGCATACAACATTCATTATATTTGGCTTGGTCCGAGTCAAATAGAGTAATCCACCAATCACTGACCTATATCTTGTTTGATTTTCTTTAGGAGAATCATCATTCTGTGTAAGTTTGCATCCGGCTAACATAGGTGTACCAACTGGCTTTGAGTCTTCCATGCCAAACTTTTTCAGTAACTCTTTTACATATTTAGACTAAGATACGAAAATTCCACCATCTAACTGAGTGATTTGTAGAGCTAAAAATAATTTCAGCTCTCCTATCATAGACATTTCAAACTCACTTTTCATTTCATCAGCAAAATTCATTCACAAATTATCATCACCTTCAAAAATAATGTCATCAACAAATACTTCAATGATTAATTCTTTATTTTGATCCAACTTGAAATACAGATTGTTGTCACTAGTATCTTTATTGAATCCAAGTTTCAAAAAGTATTTATCCAATCTAGCATACCAAGCTCTAGGAGCTTGCTTGAGTCCATATAGAGATTTCTTCAATCAACATACCATGTTTTCTTTTTCAGTCAGTTGAAATCCATCTGGTTGTTCAACATAGACTTCTTCTTGTAGCTCACCATTTAGAAATGCTGACTTTACATCCATCTGATATAATTTGTAATTCTTGAAAGTAGAATAAGCAAGAAATAATCTAACAACTTCAATTCTAACAACAAGAGAAAAAGTTTCTTTGAAATCAATACCTTCCATTTGTGAGTACCCTTTGCAAACCAGTCTTTCTTTGTTTTTGCCCACTTCACCTTGTTCATTCATCTTATTCTGAAACACCCATTTGGTTCCAATCGCATTTTTGTTCTGAGGTCTAGGAACAAGTACCCATGTATAATTTTTCTCTATCTACATTAGTTCTTCTTTCATGGCTTCCATCAAATATTCATCTTTGCATGCTTCATTGATATTGCTAGGCTCAATTTTGGAAATTAGACAATACTCTTCTAAAATTATTCTTATAGTTTGCACACCTTTTCTTTTATCTCCTATGATCTGAATTTCAGAATGATTTCTCCTTACATTCTTGGGAGTTTTTGGATTTTCTCTAACTTCTTGTTCTTGTGTTCTTTCTTCTACACTTTTGCTAGTTTCTGCTTCTTGATTCCCTTGGTTCACCAGAACAATTTGAAGTTGATTCTGTGTCTGATCATTATTTCCATTATTAGTACTATCATGTTGATCATCTGAATCATATCCACTACATCTGGATGGTCTAACAATATCTTCATCAACTTTGACATTTGCACTTTCAACCATTTTATTCAACCTTTTATTAAAGCACCGACAAATTTTTCTCTTAATAGAGTAACCTAAAAATATTCCTTCATCACTTCTAGCATCAAACTTGCCGATATCATCATCTCTCTTGATGTAGCATTTGTTTCTATTTTTTTTGAAATATTTGATAGTAGGCTTATAACCAAACCATAGCTCAAAAGGGGTCTTACCAGAATTACTGTTGACATTCACTTGGTTAATGGTATACACAACAATACTTAAAAATTGTCTCTAGTAGAAATTAGGAACATTTTCTTCCAGCATCATGGTTCTAGCAATGTCTAGAATGGTTCTATTCTTTCTTTCAACAACTCCGTTTTGTTGAGGGGCCTGAGGAGCAGATAGTTGTCTTTGGATTCCATGCTCTTCACAGAAAGAATTGAATTCCCGGGAAGTGAATTCACCACCTTTGTCTGACCTTAGGCATTTGATCTTTTGACCTGTCTCATTTTCTACCATAGCTTTGAAGCTTTTGAACTTTTCTAATGCTTGATGTTTTTCTCTTAAGAAAGCAACCCATATCATTCTAGAATAATCATCAATAAGCAACATAAAGTACCTTTCACCTTGTAGACTATTGATTCTAGATGGAACACATAGATCAGTATGTATTAGGTCCAGTACTCCACTAGAGTTATCCTGTTTGATTCAGAAGGAATTTCTAGTCTTCTTTCCCATCTGGCATTCCTTGCACATAGTGTTAGTAGGATTCACTAACTTAGGAAGATCTCTGACTGATTGAGTAGAGCTTATCTTAACAATGTTATCAAAGTTCACATGACACAACCTCCTATGCCACAACCAACTTACGTTAATTTGAGAAATTAAATAGCTTTCTTTAGCAACACTCAAGTGAAAGATATTACCTTTTCTCTTTGTACCTAAAGCAATCGTATTTCCAGAACTTCCCCTTATTTTGCACTTACCATCTTTGAACTGAAGATTGTAACCCTTGTTTACCATCTGTCCAACACTCAACAAGTTATGCTTTAAGCCTTCTACATAAAGAACATCATCAGTATTATGCTTACCACCAAAATAAATAGTGCCTCTACCATGAATCACACCAGAAGTGTTGTCTCCAAATCTTACAACACCACCATCATAGTTTTCCAAGCTTACAAAATTTCTTTTGTCACCAGTCATATGATGTGAGTATCCCTTGTCAATTACCCACTCATCCTTTTCTTCAATTTTTATTGCAAGAGCTTTCTAAACATTCACATTATTAGTAGATTTAATGGACACCTAACCATTTTATTTGATGGCAATAAATACCCATTCATCTTCATTTCCAGTTTCTTTATCAGATTCATCATCAATAACACCTTCTTTAGCATAATAACATTTCTTTTGAAATCTGGTCTTCTCAGGTTTGTATTTAGAAACTCTTTCAAGACACCTTGATGCAAAATGACCTATTTTACTATAAGAAAAACATTTGATAGGTAACTTTCCTTTGTACTTACCATGACCTATGGATTCTCTTTTCACAATCAATGCTTCCAGTTCTTCTAATTCTTTTTCTTCATCTTCAATATTTTTCATCTCATCTTTATATTTGAATGTCCTTTTGGAGCTCTCTCCCAGATTGTATCTCTGTTGGATTTTTCTAGATATAGTAGCTTTGAATGCAAACTCGGTCTTAGGAGTAGATTCACCAAATTCACTTAACTCAAAGGCAACAAGTATTCTAATTAGCATGTTTCTTTTCACATTTGTCACTGTCCCGAGTTCATCAATAGCACGAGCTCTTGTTTTGTAGGAGGGATGCACAAATCTAAGTATCTTAGCTAAAATTTCTTCTTCATCCAAGGTTCCACCAACACATCTAATGCTCATCACCAGTTCATTTATCTTTTGAGAGAAAGAGATGATGTTCTCATCTTCACTCATCTCCATGTCTTCCCACTTGCCTTTTAAACTTTGTAGCTTATCACTTTTCACTAGTGTATCTCCTTCATACAATTTCTCCAACTTTTTCTACATCTCATGTGCAATCTTCAATCCTATCATATTTTTCATCTCCGAATCTTTCAAAGCACATAAAAATGCTTCAATAGCCCTACTATTAACTTCTGCTTTCTTGATCTCATCTTTAGAGGAGGGACCATTCTAAGGAATAGTATATGCAGTTTGTGTGATCTTCCAGAAAGATTCGTTAATGCACTTCAAATGATACTCCATTCTGAATTTCCATAAAGATTAGTTTGTACCATCGAATCTAGGATTGTCCTTCTCATATGATGCCATCTCAAATCACTTCAAGCTGTTAGGCTTCTTCAGAGGAACTAGATATGATACCAATTGTTGGAAAAAAAAGGATATATAACTGAGAGGGGGGGTGAATCAATTCTAGCCAAAATAAAACTTATTCAACATTAATAAAACTTTAATCTTAGATCTAATAATTAACAGTGCAAGCATAAATCAATAACACATCAGAGACACATGAACACCAAGATTTTATACGTGGAAACCCTATTAGGGGAAAAATCATAGTGGATGTTAGTCCACAAGATTATACCCTATTAGAAGTATAATGAAGAATGAATAAGGAATGCACTTGCATTCAGGCACACTACCTAGGGTAAATTGCTCAGAGGAAGGCTCATTTCCTTATAATAATTAGATTAAATCCATCCGATGAACATGAACTGAGAAGTTAGCTTCTTCACAAGCCTGATTATAGTTCTAGTTAGGCACAAATATACTTTGTTTAGCCTTCTTTACACTCTACTCAATCTCTTTCACACTCTGCTCTACTCCTAAATGATTTGAACTTTATTCACACATGTACTTCACATACACACATCGAGCATTCCCAAAACTGAGGAAAACAACCACCCTTATATATCCGCTACATGGATTTACATCGACTACACTATCAGCCTTAATACATAAATAAATATTAATGTGCACCAACATAAGTTGGTCACAACATAGAGAGGACTCAAATAAACACCTTCAAACATGCTAAACAATAAAATATTAATCTTCATGGATCCACAGCACACTACAACCATCATGTCGGCCAAGAACATGAAAAATCGAGCACACATAAGAAATATCTCTGATCATGAACACTTCAATCAATGCAGACGTATATAATTGATATAGCACAATCTATACTCATCCATGAATGCCATAGGGACATACGCAACAATTGAAATTTCCATAATTTCATCATCTTCTTCCAAGAACACCTGCTACAATAATAGAATGATTGTAGGAACATAGAACTTCATAACTTTCTCAAATCTTGATGCGTACCATTGAAACTTTCAAACAACACATTAGATAGAATCAACAACAAAACCTTTAATGTGCACCACCTGATTATCAACTTACAACACTTTCCTCCACTCTGACCTTCTTAGCTTCACTTGCTACCTACAATATATTTATTACAATTTTCTCAATATCCTCGATATATAGCCTTAAGCATCAACAATGCTAATAGTGTTGATATCAATGAAAAAAACATATCAGCAACACAACCACAAAATCCAATAGAAATAATAAAAGAATTCAATAAAACATTTAAAGAAATCACTAGAAGATTAGAAGAACCATTGATTGAAAAACAAAAATATGAATGGTTCATCTCTAGAGTGATATAAAAAATCAGGATATCCTTGGTGGGAGAAGTTTTACTACTTATCTAGAACTTGTTACTTTAGCATGATGGATTGAAAACCAATCCCAGTGGAAAAATAAAGGGAAAGAGAGAACAAAGAAATGGAGAAACTAAAACTAGGGATAGAACAATTAAGGCTCCAATATGACCTTATCAAGAAACAAGATATGTTTGCAACAAGACCTAATATCTAGTGTACCTACTATGGAAAAGAAGGACACATAAGAAATAAATGCCCAAAGAAAATTGGAGAGAAGAAAGCTAACACTATAGACACATAAAAATAACCTAGGCTTGCAAGCTCTATTTTTACATATTTCTTCTCAACATAATCAAAGTATTTAATTATGTCTCATAGTCCTAATTCAACTATTAGTTAAATAATTATAAATAATTTAATTAATTCCTATCTTTTATTCCTCCTGATTATTCAAATAAATAAATTATATTTATTTATTTATTTAAATACGTCATTTATTTCCTATATCCTTCTATAATTAAAAAAATCCTTAAATTTATTTAATTATTATTCACTTTCCATTTCCT
Source organism: Sequoiadendron giganteum (assembly GCA_007115665.2). Lineage (NCBI taxonomy): Eukaryota > Viridiplantae > Streptophyta > Pinopsida > Cupressales > Cupressaceae > Sequoiadendron > Sequoiadendron giganteum. Next base: position 743,895,030 of record CM021101.1, on the reverse strand, counting down.
CTATAATTAAATAATTTTCTTTAACTATTTAATTATCCTTTTGCCTTTTCCTCCAAATTTAAATAAAATCATTTATTTAAAGCCCACTTTCTATTCTCCCACAGTAAATAATTAAAAATTATTATTTACTATCATGGACTTGTCTTTTTTGAATTAAATCAATTATTAATTCAAAAAGACAACTTTCTCTCATAAATCAAATAATTTTAAATTCTTTTTTGATTTTTTTATAATTTCTCTTGACTTGATTTTCTTAAAAATCATATCTTTCCATTTCAAATATTAACCTAATTTTTCCCTAACCCTAGTTGTTAATTATCACATTCTATCTCAGCCTTCTATCTTAGGGCATATGTCAATTATTAATCCTGGTTCGTTCATCCAAAACATTGATTTCTATAAAAAAGACAATGTTAGGCTCACTCTGTTAGGACTTCATGATTACAAATTTATGAGTACACTTGCAATTGTGTAGTCAAATCCTTTAATATTTTTCTTAGTCTTGTCATAAGACATAGTTGCTCCAAAAAATCTGAGGGAAAACATTATTTACATCAAAAAGGAGAGGGGCAATGGAGATTATCATGAAATGCATGAAAGTTTTGGTTGAGATTGTTCATTGATTTATTCTTTTATGTTCCATTGTGCTTCATTGTTAGCTAGGATTTTGATTGTTTATGTTTTATATTGTTGTAAGAGAGGGAGACCAACTATTGCAAGGCCCTAGGTCATGAAAGGCTGAGAGTAGTATGGCTTCCCTAACTTACCTCAATTTCAAGGAATGTTAGGATAGGCAGGATGAGAATGATGAGGACTGTGGGGTCCTTCGATCACTCTACGAACTCAAGAGTTGAAAGAAGACTAGGTGAGTTAGTTTTTAGGGTCGACTCTATGTCTCAGCTAGCTCTCTGGCAGAGGATAGAAGTGTGGTTCTGGGATGACAATGTGGCCTGTTGGCATCTCTTAGGTGCATTGGCATTTGTACGACCAGAAAACCAAGGATACAAGGTTTAACCGCTAAGAATCAGACTAACAACCTAGTTAATAGCGTCTAAGAGAACAACATAGCACTATGAAAAATGAAACATAGAGACAAATGTGATAAAGTATATTACTGCAAGGGTGATGTAGATGATCTCACATAATAACTTGTTCACCAGCTTGCTCCAAGATATCTCCACCTACACACAGAAAAGAGGAAAAATGTTGGGGGCTGTTTAGGGGTCTGCCTCAATCAAACCCCCATTTTGGTGTTTCCACCTTCCCGAACAACCAAGTTTTCTACAAAATAGAAATAAAGTGATAAGGAAGGAAATACAAGAAAATTACACAAAACACTACAAAACAGTAATATGCTAACTCAACCAAGTAATAGAGAAGATGAGTGAGGAGCTTACAACCTCCGCCCAAAGCACTCAAGGTTAGTGGGGGAGAAAATGAGAGGAACTCAAGCCTCTGATGCAATGGAGTTGTCCTACGCTTGCTCTATTGAAGTGATGGAGTGGAGAGATTATTGATATGGAGTGCAAAATGCTACTGCAATTCTTGAGGATGAGTGAATGAATGGTGAAGATATTGTGTAGAGATCAACTAACTTTCAAATAAAGGAATGAGAGGTGAATATGAAGAAGAGAGATGAAGAAACAACCATATTCGGGTCGGCCAACCAAAGGGATGTGTTACAATTAAACTTCCAATGGGAAGTGTAACGCCTCTACAAACTCCAACCACAAGAATCTATCAGGAGTGTAAGCATCTTGCAGAGACGTCTACACATTGCACGGGTATCCCTGACAAAAATGCCTCTACCAACACTCAAAATGGGTGCTAAGTGGAATGGGAACAACATGCTTATGTGGAATTAAGCCTCCTCCTTTGGTTTTCTAAAGTGGAGAGGGGTAAAAGGGGAATTTTCATTAGGGGTGCAAATTTAATCCTATATATTTTTCCCCCACTTTAGTAGGTACGAATACTGGTGAGTGCTTCGATAAAGTAGGTCTAAGAAGTAATAAGGTTAGAGATGTATAATTGAACTATCGAGGAAGTAGATCATAGTCTAGCGAACCCAAAAGTGCAGGACAGTAAGAGACTTCATAGCTCTGTAGAACTACGAAGTTGAAGAATGAAAGCGCCTTACATGCTCATAGACCTATAAGGGAGGTATCCTTCAAGAACTCTCACATGATGGAAACTAGAAAAAGTGCCTTATAGACCTACAAACCTATAAGGAAAGGTATCCCTTAAGAAACCCACATGAGGGAGACCGAAAAAAGGGGACTCCATAGAGTAAAAAATGGTGACATGTTTACTCACAGATAGAAAACGTCAGGAAGTGGTTGTGAAGGCTAGTGAACGGACAGTCACACAAACCATTGCCAAGCAGGAAAACTTTCAAAGGTGTCCCTTGGGAACCCTTTGAAAGGAAGAGGGGTTCAGTCAAGGGACACATTGTTTGAAGAGTGAAGTCTAGTCATGCCACCCCCAAGCTAGATGCAAGGATGTGAAGTAAGTCTAGTTGGGTTGCCCCCGAGCTAGATGCAAATATGTGAAGGCTTTTGAAGGGGTCCCTTGGAAACCTGATGTGAAAAGAAAGGGTCGACTTCAAGGGACACACTATTCGAAAGTTGGTGTCTTCTTTCTTGAATAGATCCATCATCAAGGAATCCTTTTGAAATATGTTCACTTCATCAAGGAATTTGAAAGGAATAATATGCCCCCACGTGAGGGGAAGATCAAAGTTGTTCCCACTTTAGAGGAAGGTTTCCAAGTCCTTTCTTTGTGAACCCATGATGAAGGAAACACGCTAACTCATTTGACTACAAAATATGATGAAACTTTCCGACAAAAGATGTATAATTAGATGTATCATCGAGTACCTGTGTATTTAATGTGAAATTTTAATTTTTTAAAAAAATTTATGCCCGAAGTTCGTCGAAATTGCAACGCTCCATGATTTTCATCACTATTTTGACATACACTTAAAGTCAACTATCCCCTTCCATCAATTTGTGGGTTGACATATGGTTAGCCTCCTTAATTTGTAGGCCGACGGGTATATGGTTAGCATTCATCGGGGTTCTAATGAATGTTTTTTAATAAATAAAAGTGGGTTTGACAATTTATCTACACTTGCGACAATGTTTTCCTATACTTGGGAATTTTATATACTTGTGATAGTTTGTGGAGGTTATAGGCCAAATTTTTTGGGTGAAAAATATCAGAATTATTAGATTTTGTTACCTATCTATGATTAAAAATTATTGGAGTGTGAGTTTGATATTTTTTAAAGATCTAAATATTCAAGCTTGGTAAAGAAAAATCATGTCAGATAATATTAGTGCAAAACAAAATAAACACTTGTTAGATTGTGGGCTAGATTGAAAAGAAAGGTTGATGGGAAATGTTATTGTCCTTGAAATAATTGCAAGGGCTTAAAGACGAGAAGAATTTTAATCACAATAGTTGAGAAACATTGTGGGAAGAATGGTCACGTTGAAGGGGGGCATGATTATCGTCCATTGGTAAGTTGTTCATTATATGTATTTATATTGATTGAATTTGTAAATTTATATATCATTTATATATATAAAATCACTTGATCATGATCATGGTTTATTTGTGTCGATCATTATTATAAAGGTGGGGTGCCTAGGGTAGAGGATATGGATTATCATGGCCCAGAGAATGTGGTTTTGCAAGCGGAGGAACATGAAGTTGTGAATATCGAAGATGAAGTTAATGATCCTATGGAAGAAGATGATCATGTGACAAAAAACATAGTTGAAGATGATGGTACAAATACATTGATCCATGACACATTTAGTGGCACAACTGATCATGATGATCGAGATGTCATTGATGATGTTCATGATTTACCTATACTTGAGAAGGCATATGAGCTCCTTTATGAAGGCTCCCAAACAACTCTTCTCTCTATTGTATTGTTGTTGGTGAACTTGAAGGTTATGAATAGTTTATCCAACATAGTAGTCTCATGGATGTTAAGGTATGTCATATATGTCATCTTTTTTCATCTATTTTTGTTGCTAGTTCATCACTAGTAAATAAAGGATGAAATATGTACCATTAATATTCTTTATATTAAGAAATTATTTTTTTGTTGTAGATTGATAGGTGAATTTTTGTTACCACCATCAAATATTTTACCTCGCTCATACCAATATTTATCTGCCATTATGAAAGATATTGGAATGGAGTATCAAGCAATAGATGCATGTCCCAATGATCATATTATATATTATAAACAACATGAATTTGCAATAGAATGCCCTGAATGTCATATCAGTAGATATTGAATAGATCAACTAACAAAAAAGGTGCCTTGCAAGGTTCTTTGTTATATTCCCATTATTCCACATATGCAATTGATGCAGGAGCATCCAGTGGTGTAAGGGCAATCCTACATCACCCAAAAATATATTTACTTTCATTTAGATTTTTTTTGTAGATGTTTTTGCATTTCTGGATACCCTTTTCGTCGAAGAAGAATTCCCAACTTTCAGAACTGCTTTTCTGCTTTTTCTGCTCAACTGCTATTTTTAGCAGGTATGAATTTGAAGGCGTGAGGAGACAAAAATTTAAGGGAAGCTTCAGGACATAATAATAAACACTTTGGTGAAAGAATCAGATCAAGAGCATTTCCGGTTCAAAAGTTATTCAAGTTTCAATTTCTGCTTTTTGCCTTATGAAATCTTCGGAGCTAATTTTGAGGTACTTAGAGGCTCCGGATGGGCCTGAAAAATTGGCGGAATACGAAAGTGGTTAGCCTTTAGGCCCCACTTTTTGGCAAGAGATCTTCGCGAGAGCTTTCCGAAAAGGTATTATCATTGAAGATCTGACGGTTAGATCTTGAGTTAGGGCTTCCGAAAGTTGGTGCATAATTTGAATCCCATTTTTGGCTCCAAACAAAGAAACGGGCTATTTATGGGCGAGTTACTGTTTCTTTTAGGCAGTTTTTGGGGAAAGAAGATCGCATGCTGCGAATAGGGGAATTTCTGTAGTTTCTTTCTGTAATTTGCATGTATTGCAAAACTGGAGGATTTGAGATCCTCTGCATGTAGGAATTTCATACTTTGAAAATAATAAGATTTGTTAGTTTTTCTGTGTGATTTTTTTGTGTCTCGGGTTGCACCCTCATCAGCAATGATTATTTAGGCTAAAATATTAGTGCAATTTATGGATTACCATGAACAAAATAGAAGTGGAGATGACATTCTTCGAATTCGTATGGATGGTTCTGCATTTAGGGACATGGAGGAAAAATGGCCACACTTTAAAGAAGAACCTTGTAATCTCATGCTTTCATTGGTAGTGGACAGTTTCAATCCATTTGGAGAGTTGAGATCTATTTACTCGGTGTGGCCTATTTTTGTTAGCAACAATAACATTCCTCCATGGATGTCAATAAATAGGGAGCACATAATATTGGCAATGATTGTCCCAGGTATTTTTTTACATCAATTTTCTTTAACATTGTAGCATCTCATTTGTTGCATAATGATTTATATTTTTTTCATTTAATAGTCATGTACATTAATTTATATATATATTGTAGTAAAATGGTTATAATAATTATGTAATGTTTATGTTCATTCAACTAGGTAAGTACCAAGTTAAAGATATGAATGTATATATCGAGCCTCTTATCGACGAGTTATTAAAGTTATGGAAAGGATTCACTATGCATGACGTCTCTAGACCAATAGGACAAAGACAATTTCAATTCCATGCAATGCTTGTATAGACAATTCATGATGCCCTAGGGCTAACACATTTTTATGGTATGTTATAATGTTTGACTGCACTTTAATGATATTTAATTTTATGAAGTAGATATCATGCATATTTTTAAAATAATCTATTCATTATATATAATTATAAAAATTGACATATTTAATCCAATTATATATGATCTTGCAAGTCTTCAAACAAAGGGAAAATTTTCATGTCCAGTTTGTGGTCCAAAGATGAAATTTTGTCATTCAACAAGTTTAGGAAAGCAGATGTTTGATGAGTATAGGCACTTCCTCCACATAAATCATAAGTACTGAACTACTTAAGAACATTTTTTAAATGGGAAAGAAGAGACAACATCAAAACCATGAAGAATGACACCTCGCCTTTGGAAGTTGGAATATAATAGAATTAATCATCAAGGTTATACATCAGATCAAATTGTTTATCTATCATATATGATATGTTTGGAATTTATTATTTTATATTGTGTTTTGTTTACTCATGGTGTAATTGACAATGATTGTCATTGTTAATTTGTTTAACTTATATGGTTCATAAAGGTCATCAAGGCATTAATGGTTGACTTCCACATGGACTGAAAAGTTTCCCAGATAATTTTGTAGGTTTCCCTACTATGATCAGCTACAAATTATGCATTTGTTTGATACAATGCAGATCGAAAAGAATATAACAAAAACGTTATGGAAATTATTGAATGGAGGGCATGACAAAGAAAAAATTGTCAAATTTTTTAGTGACATTTAGGAAGCCAATTGTGCAATGAATAATGTCATTCAATTAAATAGTGATGGATACAAAATTAATATAAGCGCCCTTACTTGGTTATTAACAAAGCACCAAAGCAATGCTATAAAAGAAGTCATACTAAAAATTTGATTTCCCATAGGATTTGTTACGAACATAAACAATATCATAACAAAGAAAGCTGAATTTGGGTCAGGAATGCAAATGAATGATTGACATACCTTCATTAAGGTAATTATTTTATTATAGTTTATATATATTTGTATACTGCATGTACTTTTCAGTGTATTATGTTTACTAGTTTTGAAAAAAATAATGAAAAGATCATTTTATAATTGTTGCAGTACGTTCTACCTCTATCTCTCCTAGACAACTTCGACAACAATGTCAAGCAAGTTATATATGATCTTGGAAAATACATGAGGTAAGTAGCGATATTTGTTCAATTCATTGTATAGATCTTATATTTTCCATTTGTTTTACTTGCTATGTAATATATTGTATATTTTTGTTAAATCTCGTTAATATATTTGCGCCTTGAATCACTTGTAGATGGTTGTCATCTAAAGAAATCCATAAAGAAGATATAAATTATTGGAGGAGAAAAATTCCTTGTCTAATGTGTGAAATGCAAAAGTGTCCACCTTCGACATTTTTTCATGCACAAGAACACTACCTCATACACCAAGTTGAGGAGATTGAATTGTGTGGACCTATACAAACAAGGTCATTGTGGATGGTTGAGAGGCACTTGAAATTTTTGAAGGCTTTGGTTAGAAAAAGAGCACATCCTAAGGGTTCTATGGTGGAGGGATATATGGTATACCAGACCATGGTGTACATTACTGAATATCTTCTAAAGTTTGCAGCAAAGATCCATGTAGATCGCATTTGGGATCCCAACTCCATTAACTAATTCAAAGGGGAGTACTTGATGGGGAAAGGTAGATTGAGGAAAGTGAGAGGTAATTATAAGATGGTCATGGAGATTAATTAGAATGCATTTTACATTTCCTTCAATTTCTTGAAAATAAATAACAGAGAACTAGTCCAAATGAAAGAATCTTCGAGACACAAATAGAAAAGTACTGGTATTGTATTAATCCAGAAAATAAGTCTTTCACTACTGAAAAGTATTAAAATCTTAAAAAGTGTTGATGACCAAATATTACAATTCTAATTTCATATATATAAGAAGAATACCCAACAAAGGTGTCTCTTTGGATTGTCTTTTGGAAAATAATTAAACTATTGATCTTAATTAAACTTATAAAACAATTTAATCTTCTCCTAATATTGACTTAGACGCTAAGAGATGTTTTTTATACTCCTCCAAGGTATGGGTATCAACATCATGCATTACATTTTGGGCTTCATATTCGAGTTTTATCATCAATTCCATATGTTTGCATGCTCCATCTAGCAATAGCCCTTCTGCTTTGACTGTATCCAATGCTTCCTGAAGTATCCTATTGCATTCATACATCATGTTAGCTCTCAAAAATGCAGGTTAAATACCTCAAGAGGTTGCCAAACTCTTGGTACGTTTCAGGGTAACATACAAGGTTGAATGGTTTAGACCTTCTTCTCTTTAGGTGTTGTTAGACCTAGGTGGGTACACCTATATGAATGAAGCAAAATTGATTTGTGTTTATTCCCTAAAACAATTCATCCATGTCAATGGCAAGTGGGAGTGGATAAATGAATTCTTATTTTGGTATAGATTTTTAAGCAATATCAAGGATAATCTTAATATGTTCAGTTAATAGATGTAAAATCTAGTATGTTCAGTTAACAGATATAAATGATAAAATGAATGAAACTAAAATGATGGAATGTGAGCGATGAGTGCTCTATTGGGTAAATGGAGTCAAATAGAAATAAGAGTTAAGTGACTTATAACTAGCAATAATTCTAACTGTTTGGCACTTTTATGTTTATAACTTGTATAAACAGGAAAGGGTGTAATTATCAAATTCTTCTTTAATAATCCAAAATAATAATTCCAAGTTGTTGTGAATAATCAAGAGGAATTTAATCTTTACTTGAAAGACCCAATTAAATATGTCACACAGATACAACAAATGTGCACTGATAAATTGAAAATATGCTTGATATATCAATTTAAACAACAGAGAAATATCAAATATGGAGACAAACTAATAATATCTTCAATTAACTTAACAAAAAATTGATACCAACATAGAGCCACCGAATCAGAGATTTTTCATTAACTCCTTGAAAATTTACACATGCATCTTGCTCCTTTTTGTTGTAAACATTGTATCAATCTCTATTCTCCTACTTCTTCTATCTTCTATCTTCTAATATAATCCCCTCTTTATGGTCTTGGTATCTCTTATTTATATGAGAGGCAACAAGCTTCAGACCAAAAGACATGGATTTTGATAACAAAACTTAACTAAAAAGATAAAATGTATTTACAGATAACTAACATATGCAAAAAAAATTTTATCTTTGAGTAAGAAGCCCATGGTCATGTAAGACCTGTGCAAGGATCTTACTTTATGATATGATATGTTTTCCTTCTGATGACACCGATCAATCTTCATTTGAGCCCAAATATTTTTCCTACCATTTGCTTATTGTTAAATCATTTGGCCACTTGAATTCCTATGCAGTAGTGAAATTTGTAAGGTGACTCTTCCATCTGCTATCAAGCAGGTTTTTGGAATGTACAACAAACTTTGTGTAACCATTATCCAACATTATAATTCCATCAAGTAGAGTGTGAGACTTTTCTAGATTGATATCACCATCACCTTGAATACATGTCAAGCATTGAGGAACAATTTGATCAAACTCATTCTTCCATTCATCAACATCCTTGAATTGTCCATCATCTTTGCTGATCAAAGGATTGAAACTATGCTTTATTGAATCAAATTAATTCCTTTTGTTCTCCACCTTCTTCTTCATGTCAATCAAATACTTATGCTCATCAATAACTACCTTCACCATCTCTTGAGTAGGCTTTAATTTTGGAGGTGCATTAGGATCCCTTTGTGTTTCTTTACATAAAGTGTTTAAAATGTGGTAAGTGGGCTGCCATATTTTATATAATTCCTCTAGGATTGGGGAATTAGTATTTATTTTTTCTAGGGCTTTCACCAAATGACTAAAACCCTCATGGACTCCACTTTTCTTCTCTTTTAAAACTCAAACTTTGTGCTTCAATATTTATTTTAAGGTATCCAAGATGTGCTACTTGACATCATCCATATTATGTTTCTTCAAATTTTCAATTTGCTCTTTCAACTGTTGGATTTGTAGATCTTCAATTGGAGCAGGTGGATGATAGACAACCATTTCATCCACTTTTACATATGTGGCTTGTTGTAATTTTTTCCTTAATCTGACACCTTAAATGAATAACTTATTGATGAGGGTACAACCCGAGACACAAAAAATCACACAGAAAACTGAGATCCTTATTATTTTCAAAAATGAAAATCTTACATGTAGAGGATCTCAAATCCTCGAGTTCTGCAATACATGCAAATTATAGAAAGAAACTACATAAATTCCCCTATTCGCATCATGCGATCTTCTTTTCACAAAAACTACCACAAAAATCAGAAATTACCCCATAAATAGCCCTATTTCCTCCGTTTGGAGCCAAAAACAACATTCTAATTATGCACAAACTTCTGGAAGCCCTAACTCAAGATCTAACCGTCAGATCTTCAATGATAATACCTTTTCGGAAAGGTCTTGCGAAAATGAAATGCCAGAAAGTGGGGCCTAAAGGCTAACCACTTTCGTTTTCTGCCAATTTTCGGGCCCATCCGGAGCCTTTAAGTCCCTCAAAATTAGCTCCGAAGATTTTGTAGGGCAAAAAGCAGAAATTGAAACTTGAATAACTTTTGAACCGGGAATGATCTTCGCCTGATTCTTTCACCAAAGTGTTTATTATTCTGTCCTAAAGCTTCCCTTAAATTTTTGTCTCCTCACGCCTTCAAAATCATACCTGCTAAAAATAGCAGTCAAGTAGAAAAAGCAGAAAAGCAGTTCTGAAAGCTGGGAATTCTTCTTCGATGAAAAGCCTATCCAAAAATTAAAAAACATATACAAAACTCTAAATGAAAGTAAATATATTTTTGGGTGATGTAGGATTGCCCTTACACCACTGGATGCTCCTGCATCACTTATTTATTTCATCATTTGATAACTTGAGTCTCTTTTCATACTCTTTTATCTTCTTCTCCATGTTTTCTACTACATCCTTTGTAAACATGGTAGAGTGCATAGTTATGGTTGCTACTTCTATTGGAGTGGTGTCCTTCATTGTCCTAACCATTGCAAACCCTCTCATTTCTTGTACTACATCCAAAAGCCTTAGCTTCCTTGTGTTCTGCTATTTTTTCCACAGGGCAAGGATCTTGGTGGTAGGATTGTATCCTATGCCTGAGACTTCTTCTAAATCAAATTCTGCAACCAAGTTTGGTTCATCCTGAGCTCTAATTTGATCTAACAAAAATACCTTAGAGAATTCCATTCCAGGTATGATTAACATCTTACTACTTAGAACCAATTCCCTTGCTTCTTTGGGAGTAATATTGATGTTATCAATATCCAACTCTGCCATTGTCTGGGTCTACACCTCTGCATGCTTTGAATCATCAATCATAATGAGGTTAATATTTAGCTTGTCATCAAACTATCTCATTTTAATTTTTATCCAAAAATATTTGAATTCCCTTGTATGGATGAAATCATCATCCTCCATGAACTGCATAGAAGTAATTATTCTCTCATCATCTTGTATCTCATCAATGACTTCCTCTGATATTCTTATTTTTGGGTCATGAGGGTCTAACACTTTTTTTTGCTCTGCTACTTCTTTCATCTCAGTCAATTTCATGCTTGCTTCTTTTTCTTCATCACTCAACCCATTATCAATTAGTGATTCAAATTTCTATTTCTTAGCAGGTGGCTCACCGATTGGGGATGAAGGAGATGGATGAACTGGTGGAGGAAGTGGTGTATGTGATGTGGAGGCTATGGATGAGGGTGGCTAGGGTATAAATGGTGGATTTGACTTCTCTTCTTGAGCCTTTTTATACATCTCATCAAACTTACCTAGAATCAATTGCATCCTTTTCAACAAATCTGGCTCTTCATTAAAGAACCCCTTGAACTTCTTATCTTTTTCTTTCTTTTGGTCCTCCTATCTCATCATCATTAACCATTTTTTCCTTGTTTCAAACATATCTAAAAAGTATGCCAGGTTTCTTATCACATCCTCCTCTGGATCAAATACATGTGTTATCGCCCTCTTTGTAAGTAGGGTCCTTTTGATATTATTGATGTGACCCTCTAGATCACATACTCTCACCTTTCCTAATATGAGAGAAAAATTGGCTCTTATGAATCTTTGCATTTCTTCCAACATATTTGACCCAACTGATAATTCCTCAAAAATTGTTAAGTCAGGCAGGAAATTCCCCTTTCTCTGATTCTTCATAAGACTATGCTCCATCTAGAGAGTTTTCCAAATAAACTCTAAAAAAATACTCTACTAGGCACAAATTTTGGTAAAAAATGTGTGGTCTGATCACAACCATACACCCTAATGATGGTATATTGTGGCATTAAAAACCAACCAACATAGTTGTGTATGAAACCTTGATCTAGTTTGTATTGCAAAGGTCTCATAACTTCCATTAAATATTGTGGTAACCTCGGTGTAGGAAATCCAAAGGCATCAATTAGTCTGTGGGAAAAGTCATCTCTAAACACAATAAAATCACCTTCAGGGCACTTACTATCCCAAACATAGCACCAATTTTTCACTGGAAGCATAACTCCATTTCCATGTGTGCTCAAATTCACCCTTTTAGTCCACTTTGTTTGCTTTTAAAATAGAATTAGATGACATAGTAGAGAATACTTTCTAAAAGTGATAGGGGCCTTAGCTTCCCTAACCTATAATAGACCTTCATGAATTTGTTCCTCAATGATAGAAGAAAAATAAAACTCCATATTGGGCTCAGGGTGTTGGATAGTCATTTCCATCCTCATCAATCCAACTGACATGTCATCTTCAACATCAAATCCAAGAATTTGGCATAATGCATAATAGGTGTTTTTGAAATAAGTTTGAAAATCAGACACTAGAAAGGGTTTAGCTTTTGAAGATGAAATAGGAAGGACTCTATTATTGTCACCTCTTTTCATGTGTAGGGGAAGTTCATCAATTCTATAAGTCCTCTTTAATCTCTTGTACTCCTACTTTAGCCTCCCCAAATCTATCTTTGTGATAACTTGCTTATTTAGGTCAAAACACCTAATTATAGCCTCCTTGGAGATATCTACCAAACATTGTCCAGCTAGGAGCCTAAAAACCTTTGACGTGGCATGATATCTACTGGATAGAGCTCTAATTAGCTCAATATCAACAAACACATTAGGATTTATCAATTTTCCCATGTCAAGAGTCTATGGGTTGAATACCAAGACCCCTTCATTCGTATTCTTATAAAAATACCAATACAAATTCCACCCAGACCATGGAATTATTGGGTTTCTACATCCCTGAGCTAAGTCCTTAAATACCCCCTTATAACCTTTATCAACTGAAGCAGGTAGCAGTGCAAGTAATGGCGACTATAATGAAGATTTATTGGATTTTTATTCTTTTTTAGTCCTTCTATTTTTTGAGGTGTCATTACTTAAAATTCAATGTGTGGTGAATAGAACTTACCCAAAATATTGCTTGTCCTAAGGAATTCTCCTAACTGTCACACCTTGAGATCACCTATACTCAACTTCTGTTACCCTGAGCAAACGAATTCACAATCTTCTTGGTTTAATTCTCATATCATATTGCATTAATTCCATATAAGTTCTACATCATTCAAATCCTTCACACTGAGCTAAATTTCATATTTTGATGCTGATTGATGTGACTGGCCTTCATTTAATGCTCCAACGGTTGATTACCATGCTACTGCATGTCACTCCTCACTCCTCTGTGGTACCACGATAAATAATATTTACTTGTTCTTATTATACCACACTACTGTGCACTTCCTTGTCTTCCTTAGCAGTTCGCAGTGTTTATTTAGTATTTTATCTTATATATCGCTTTATCATAGGCTTTATTCCAACCCCCCATGCTATTGCGGTTATCCCTTATGTGTATTCTTACTTTACCACTCTACCACGAGCCTTACTTTGACCCCCTATGGTATAGCAGTTCCTTCTGCTAGATTGATGATGACTCCGCTCTATCGTGGGCTAGGTATCAACCCTTTGCAGTACAATGGTAATACGATATATTACCATCCTCTTATCGTGCTACTATGAGTTACTTTGTTGGAGGCCGCGATGATGAGGTAAAAGGAAATGCATATATGGTATACTCAAGTATGGCAACGGTATGTAGTAAAAGGCTAATTTGACTGTGTGGATGGTAGAAACATTAATTTTATGAGGATACTAAGAGAAACCCTTGATTTTACATGAAAAAATCAACAAAATTTTCTATAACCTCCTCTGCTTCTTTGTCTTCTTTGTTCATAAACACATCTTCCCCTAGTACAGGAACATGGGTGTATCCACTAAGATTTTTCTTTTTGTTACAAGAGTGTATGTACCCTTCAGGGTCATAATTCATTCTTTGTGCATACTCCTTTAATTTGAATTCATCCAACAACGAAAGATAATAAGATGATTGGTAGTGGGATGTTAGGTTTTCAGACACATCAATTATAAATTAAGGTCATATATCGTGGTAATTAACTAATTATATGTCTTTTTTGAATTTCATTTTTTTTTGATACAGTTGGTCGAGAGTGGGATGCACTACATTTGTATGTCACAAACAATCTTGATTGGATGACGGTATGGATTGAACGATGTCAACAATCTGGTCACGCATTAACATGGGAAGGTGTGGCTTCATTGATTAAAGAAGCTCATTGTAATGGATATTCCAATGTTACACCAAGGGAAATTGATTTAGCATATGGTTTAAGAGATAAACAGGGACGTATAAATATATTAATCACCCATATTATTTAATTATTTAAATTATATTGATGTATATATATGTTGAGTTTTTTTTCTTTGCATACATTCAACCAAGAATAAATATGTTTATCAACTGATGATGCAATATTTTTTACATGTTTGACATATTCCAGGTGAAACATCACAAGGCTATGTGGTGAAATGGTCATAAATTTTGAATCAAAAATTTGGATGACATGAAGAAAACTTGTGATTCTCGGATAACTGCAATCTTTCAGGTAACTAATGTCATCCGGAAGTCTTAGAAAATTGATACTATGGGATTTTGGATGATATAATTGAGTGTGACTTTAAGTCCTTCAAATTAGTTTTGTTTATTGTCCAATGGTAAAATCTACGATTGAATTAAAATGATCCCGAGAGAACTGTTATTGAACATGATAATGGATTTACCATGTTTAATACAAGGTCGATTGAGCGAGCTAGAAATGAGCCCTATGTTCTTCCAAGCCAATGTGAGTATGTATTTTACTCAGAGGTTCTAGGTAAACCGGGTTGATCATTTTTTGTTAGACATGATCCCAGAGGAAGGTTGGTAAAGTATAATGTGGTGGAAGAAGAAGATATTGAAGAACTAGAAGATGATGTAGATGATGATCAAGATCAATAGTTAGTTGATGATGTGCCTAACAAAGATGTCAAAGAAGAGGAACTAGATCATGATTATGTAGGTTAATGTTCATAAAGATGATTTCTGTGTGGATGATGACATTATCGAAAGTGATATCAATGATGATGATGATGATATGAACAATCCTTACAATGTCAAATCTGGATTGGATGATACAGACAAAGGGTTGGATGAAGAAGAAGATCAATGACATTGAAATGTATGTGTTATGAAATTATATTATCTATTTGATATTTATTTATTGATAGAATTATATTTGAATTATATGATTACATAATTAATTCTTGATGTTTTTAATATTTATGCCATTACATAATTAATTCATGATGTTGCAACTATTGTAGCTCTCCTAGAAATTTCCATATGATCAAATCCTAATTACTCTATGAATATTTATGATTAGATATTATTTGATCATATCTTTGGTTATTTCATTCCCAAAAAATTAGTGTTTCCTCATGTTGACCCCGCATAGTGACATGTGAATGGGGCCAACATTGATTTTTTTTTAATTTGTTCTTGTATGGAGTGAAACTTGACATGGTTAGTCTAGATGCATGTGTTGATGATATGGAAGGTTTTTGAGACTCAAACATGAGGTCATGCTATATAAAGACATCTCATCCTTCTTAATAATACAAGTTGCCTTATTCTTCGTCTCATTCATATATTGTTCTTAGAATTTCTTTGGTTAATGATTTCAAAAGACAAGGCTCTTTGAGCCTCACCTTGGATCTATTACACATTAGTTTGTGCATTTTCATTAGCAATGAATATTTAGATGATCTTTAAAAATCTCATTAAATATAAAGATGATAATAGGAAGCTAAAAAAATGAATATATTTTGTTTATGGAACCTAAACCACAAGGTTTTTCACTCTAATGCTAAATCCAAGTCAAATTAACCTCTAACACCTATTGGAAAAGTCAAATCATGCCTTTCTTTCAAATTCACAAGAATATATAAACCTTTCGAAATCACACATGCATGTTATGAAAGTGTATGGTAATCCTACTTATAGTGGAAGTTCACATGATAAACTAACCATTGGCACTATATTGGAGGATAAACCCACCTATGGAATTAATTTAAGAGGTAAGGGATGCCTCTTAGTGTAATTTTGAGTCTTGGATTAATCCATATTGCTAAAATTAGTTCTAGTGTTCTTCCCTTGGTGTTATATTTATCTCTACAATTTCCCATACTTAACCATTTCATCATCCCTTTTACCAAGCTATTTGTATCATAATATAAAATTGGCCCAATCTCACATTAGCCCCTTAGGTAATTATCCATTCCCTCCAAGTTGAATGGAACCTTTTGTACCAATCCATCTATGTTTTCCTACCCTAATGGATCAAGACTTGACATCACCTTAACAATCTTTAGATGTGTCAATATTAACTAGATTGAATTTATTAATTTTAAAGTCTCTTAACACATTCCATGATAAGAAAATGACTCATTTGGATTAAGGAGTAATTTCCTAAACCATTCCTTCATATTCAACAATCCATTCTCACACCCACATCATAATTCATATCCATGTTAGTTGTAATAAGTGTTTTAAACCAACAATCAATGAATCATAGGATAGAAGAAAAATCGTTATGCACAAGGATAAGAATCAAAAGAATGAAATAATCGATTCACTAGATATGCTCCCCATTACTATAATAGACCAATGTAAAAAAACAAGTCATAACAAGAATAGGACCAAAAAAAACTAGGAAAATAAACCTTGTAGGCTACATTAATAAGAAATTGATTGCAAGAATTTCTTCCATGATGTTCAAATGACAAAATATCAAATAGCTCAATCTTTAGTCAAGTAGTATTTCAATCACTAATTCTTAGACATCCATCATGATTAAACATCACATATCATAAGCCTTTTTAAAAATCACTAGGACTATAGATAATATTGAATCATGTCATAGGAAATAAATCATCAAAAATTGTAAAGAAAGAGAAAACCAACTATATAAGCTCAACAAGCCACCATACAAAAATATATTTTGTAGAAAATAGAATAAACTATATGTTGACATAGCATATATATTTTGTATATAAACTATATGTTGACATAGAATATATAAACTATTTATTTTGAATTTTGGCCCCACGTGCACAGGAGCACGACATAGCATATTGCATCGAGACCCTAACTGGAGAGTTGCACCAAGAACCACTGCATCCAATACCTAAGTGGAGAGTTGTGAGACTTCATTAGATGAGTGTTGCAAGGCCATTGATTTGAGGAGGAAGACAAGGAACCATTTGGAAAGAGGAAAGCCAGAACAAGAGGTGAGGGCACTCAAAAAAGGAAAATCGAACAAGGGACAATGATTGTAAGTGAATTTTCCCCCACATTTAGAAATCTTGTTGCAAGTACAGTGATTTAGACTTTGTTTGTTCTCATTGAGGTGTTGCATGCTATATTTTGGTCAATTCGAGCCAATTTCCCATTGACAAACCCAAGAACTACCTAGTACTAGTGTCTGGTTAGTTTGAACAACCAATGTTTGAGACGTTCAATCAATTGGGTGGCCATTTTTGGCCTATGAATTGCAGTTTTTGTATTTGTCTTAGCATATATATATATATTTTGATAGGTGATAATTATATATTTTATTATAATAAAAAGTAATAATTACATCTGTGAAAACTAAAAAGCATCGAAACTGGTCATAAGATGATTAACCAACATAGATGAAGCAACCAAAAAATCCAACATTAACCCACCTACCCACTATCTCCAATCGCTGCTCACATTTCCAATGTCATAGCAATTACAGAGCACAAAAAAATTACAATCCCCCTAAGGAAATATTACATATGCAAAGCATTTCTATGTTTAAAGAACCTTCAAAAACTAGGCGCCTGTGATGAGGTTCCTTCCTCCACATGAATTATCTCCATTGAAGGTCTCGACCTCTTTCTTTGACACAACCCCAATGTCTCTCGCTTCTCTTCTCAAGATATCTCCTTAAAATTATTTATGGTCTCCTCCATTTGTATCCTCTCCACACATACCTTGAGTGCCATCCAACCACGTTCCATTGCTTTCTGCCATCAATCCTTCGTCCATCCTTCGGGCCACTTGATAAAAAGATGGTTCAAATCCACCATCTCCAGGCCACCACCCTCCACACCTTCAACCTTTATCAGCCCTACTCTAGGTATCGCTCGTGCCAGTATGCTTTCCATATCCCCCAAGAAATTCGAATGGACAAGAACCCTCATTACTTTCCTTACCACCTCTTTTTGTTCACCTAAATCTAACCCCTACACCATTATCAAAGAGTAGATATCCATATTGGTTCGATATCTATGGGTCAGGAAATCAAAACCATCCTCCAACATCAATTGCATGGCTTGAGAAACCTGCAGTTCTTTGAAGAGAAACATACCCTGCAACCTCTTCATCATCATCTTCCCTATGAATGGGTCTAATTTTCTGTTGGAGGTTAATGAAAAACTTGCCTCCATTATTCATAGCTTCACCACCTTCCCAAGACCCACCTACCACTGCCAACTTTCCTGTTAAACAACCCGACTCAAAATACAAAAATAGGTGAAAGTATGTGAGGAATTGAAGCCCACACATGCCAACTTTCACCATTAATGTTGGACGTATGCCTAGCGATGACATACACCTTCACTGAAGCACCACTTCAATCGGGAGAAACATCACCAACTTAGATCATCAATTCAATTCTTTTCAATTAAATGTCCATTCACCTTCCTCCAAGTTTAAAGCTCTAAAGTCTTCCATAGTGGATAGATTCCTCCAAGTTCAAACACCTTAGTCAACTTCATCTTGATCAGAACAAACAATTACCTAGTCTTCGCTTTCATTTTACCATTAACTCTCTTTATGACTATCCTAAACTTCACAATTTCAAATCAACATAAAGTAATCTGACCCAAAACAATATTTTGGCTGATATAGACCACACAATTTCCATTCCATTTCATTTCAAACAAATTTAAACCATCTCCCATCCTTTATTCTTGACAATTTAACAAAATCATATATTGTACTTTCATTTGTCTCCAAAACAGGGCTATTATTAGATAGATCAGTCAAAGCAATGGAATTTTTAACTTCATGCTTACACAAAACCTTATATCAAATGAGATCAAATTATATACCTTGTTAATCTCTTAACCAAAATAACCAAGAACTCACACTTAATCATCAAAATCCCTTAAAGTTCTTACCGTCACTGGTTCCTTCATACCCTGTTTGCAACACTTGTAGGTCTGCCAATCTATTTGTTAGGGCTTCATTCACAATCTAAGAAATATTACACAAGTCTATCCACACTTTTCAATTCCCTCCTTGTAGATCTAAAACATATCCAAAATGAGTAATCAAAATTTTTACAACACAAGCTTCAAATATTGTTGTCTCAGACAGATTTAGGCCTAATTAGGCCTGATTTGCATAAGGGTTTGTTTCTTTACTAACTCTTGACCAAAGTACACTTGTACAGTGCTTGGGAAATGTTTATTTTCACTGGTATATGCTCTTCAAATCATCAAAGTCTGTTTACAAAGTATTTTCACAAAACCCTAAGGGCTTATCCTTCATAATTACTTTGTTCACAGATTGTACACATAATTTTTCAGTCAAGAAACTTCATTCCCTTGCATCTTATCTTTATGATTTTCCCTAAATCCATTGAAAAATGAAAGAAAATTCATAGTAGGATAATATCACAAGAAACCAAAAGATTCCACCAATTCATAAAGGAGAAACATAATTATTTTTGTCTCTGCTTACCCTAATTGAGGGTTTTAGTAGTCTGAAGTAGATCCACAATAACTCACACAAATCTTAACTAAAATGCATGAAATTTGATGTAAAAAGAAGGTAATTGAGATTATTACCATATCCAACCATTGTAAGGCCATACAATTCCATGCAATGCCTCGAAATGCAAGATTTTTATAGAAAAATGATTGAAAATTGGAGATTTTCCTTGAACTTATTATTTATTCAACCACCCTCGAAGTTATAAAAGATAAAAGAGAATTTTTAAAGGAAAAAAAACTGAATTTCATCCTTCCAATTGCCTCTAACCGACCCTAATGACTCTTCATCTTTTTATATTGCCTTTTTGATTAAGTTGACAACTTTTTACATTTTTT
This sequence comes from Sequoiadendron giganteum, assembly GCA_007115665.2. Lineage (NCBI taxonomy): Eukaryota > Viridiplantae > Streptophyta > Pinopsida > Cupressales > Cupressaceae > Sequoiadendron > Sequoiadendron giganteum. The sequence goes on along the minus strand of CM021101.1, from coordinate 743,874,657 downwards.
TCATTTTTGCACTTTTGGACTTAATAAACACCAAATGACCTCAACATGACCTCAAATATATGAAACATGACTCCAATAAAATTATTTACAAAGTAGGAAAAATAAAATTGAATCAAATTTCAAAAAATTGCTTCATAGAGGCCTAATTATGCCAAGGTGCTCCTACACCAGTCCAAGAGATGAAAAAAAGACAAGGAGCCATTAAAAACTTCTGAATATTTCACCGACTCAACCAAACCTCCAAAAGAACAATACATATGCCAACACTAAGGAAATCCCAAAAGAGAACACTAATGAAAGTGGACTTTTTTTTTCAAGTTCCAAAAGAGTATAAATGGTTCAAAGATGTTGTGGGTGTCTGGAAAATGGTGAAGGAATGTTGGATAGGGAGGGATCCAATTAGCCTCTTTAATTGGATTCTTAAGAAATAAATAAACTCTGATACATTTTGGGGTTCTTCTGAGTAGGGCCCATCTTTTGTTATTTTACTTGGGGGACCCAAAAAAATAGAGGGGTAGAAACCTGTGGAGCTTAATCATTAAAGGAAAGGGGTCTATGCATTTAGAAATAGACTGAAAGGATGGTTGCACAAGGGGCTATTTCACATCAAAGGTGGTTCAAAAAATTTCATAGAATAACTAACCAAACACCAGTACTACCTCAGAGGGACTATTGTCTTCAAGGAAGGTGGTCCAACAAATTTCATAGACAAGTATAAAAAGTAATAGCAACCTTCCACCAACTAACCCAATCAACCTCCAAGAAACAATACAATGACTCCTCTAGATTTTCCCAAAACCCAAGGCTTCAAAATACAAGGTTGGTGACCCTACAAACCATTCCCATGCTTACCAAGTGATCTCTGATCATCTGACCCTTACAAGGTTTATTGATACATTCACAACTATTGTTACCTCCACATGCATTTGACTAGTAGTGACAACCTTGGTTTTTAATCCTCCAACCCCATACCTTGGGATCACATCCCCATGAAATAACTTCATCCAAGATCCTTATGAGTGAAGGTACCACCAAATAGGTATTTGTTAGATTTTTCTTCCTTGAGCGAGGGAAATTTAGGAAGAGAAGAGGAAAGCGAGACATGTAGTAGGTCTAAAAGAGGGAGATCAACTAGAGGTCAAAAGATTAGAAGAAAATTTCATAAATGCATGGATTTTTTTCATGCTAAAGGGGGTCATGTTCTTATGATGATGAGAGCATAGGCAACACCGAGGTGCCCTTGAAGTACAAACATCTATGGAAACAATGGGTACCCAAGTAACTTCCTCTAATAAACACTGATTTTTGTGCCAACGAGAAGATATATCACATAGCACCATCATCATTACATGGTTTGGGCCTATTTTGCATGGACGACATAAAGGTATGTTACGAAAAAGTTACTAAATTGATGCAGTATGTTAGACCCTGTTATAGTTACAAATATTGGATGCACTTGGCTTGATATACATGAAGTATGCATAGATATTCAGTGTCAACAAATTATATACACCTAAAAGATAAGGATCAAAATAAAGGAGAGGCTATGTACATTGATGAAAGGCCAAAAACATTAGGAAATATTGCAGGGTTTATAAACAATACATGACCTGGGTCAACAAATAAGAAACCCAGTTGCATATTCGAGGCACGCGAGGGAAACCGTGTATTCATATGTGTGATAAAATCAATAATTGCAGGGGAAGAGTTGCTAATCAATTAAAATTTGAATCACATAGATAAAAACCTCCAATTAATGACCAATATACCATTTTATTATTATTTTTTTTTGTAAGTCTATTGGTTTCATTTTGGTAATATTTTTTTATATTTAATTTTTTTCATAGAGGGATATTGATCGTAGGGGGAAGGCTTCGGTCCAAAGCACATATCACGATGCATCTTCAAGCACTTCTACCCTTTAGGTTTACCTCATTGTAATTGTACAAATTAGATACGAGAAAAATGTTTTATTATTATGTTTTTTCCATAAGTTTATTGGGTTAATTTCGATAATGTTTTTAATATTCTTGTCGTAGTCAGATGATCGGGGAAAGGCACCAATAGTAGAGGAGAGAATATATAGGGAGGTGTAGTCACTATTATGCGATGATGACATCGAATATTCTGCAAACCCTTCAGATATGATAAGGAAGACCCAAAAAAAATGCAATGAATAAATCCTTCAGTTGTTATTCATAATGCCTCAAACATATGAGATAAGAGAAAGGGTTAAAATATTGACTGAGAGAGCACACAACTTGCAAGTAATCTATCATGAGATCTTTAATTATAACATAAGTTCATTCATGGTTTTATATTTTGTACTCTTTTATGTCATGAACTAAAATATGTGTTGTTTTTACAAGATTTTTTGCATCCTCATGATGTTGTTGGCCATGATCAGGGTACTACAGGTGTTTCTCAGGGAGCAGGGGTTGGTACAAGTGTTGATCTTGATCTTCCTACGTATACATCACATCATATGACCCCATCATCCATCCCTATATTGTCAACAAAAATTTTAGCAACACATAACATGTAGGCATTGGGTAGTGCACCCTTTGGCAGCGAACACATGCCAAAACATGCATCAGGACATGTACCTGGGGTTGCAGAGACCACTAGTACTAGTGATATTTTAGCAACATTTCCTGGATCTTCCCATATTACTAGTATGGGAAAACTTTCGATCACATTTGTGGTGACCAAGGATTTTATTCCCATAAAGATAGAGAAGGTTCCAGGTAATTTAAAATGTTTTAATTATTATTATATATAATCCAATTGAAATTTACTTATTGATCACTCTTTTTAGACTAATCATCCCATGATCATTTTGTAGGAAATGATGTTTTCTATAAACATATAAATGATATTACATTGGAGGTCTTCGGGCCTACCATACATACACGGTGGAATGCCCAAAATTAAGATTTAAAAGATGAGCTCATTAACCGTTTAGTTGTGTTGCTTGGTAATAACACATTCAACCAAACCAAGGTCCTTAAGAAATCTAGTACCTATCTAAAGTATGCGAGGGACCAATATAGGTCACATTTAGAGATGAATAAAAAGTATGAGTGTCACCCCATGATTCTGGAGAGGGAGTGGAAGGACCTGGTGTTGGATGGAAAGGAGAAGGCTGAAAAGAAAAAAAGGAAAGACACCACCGGGCCAAGGAAGGTATGTGATACCATCAATAATGTAATTATATACTGATTAATATTTCTTTTTACATAATCTAACATATTTCAAAATTTTCATAAGCTACCCGACACATCGAAGGCAACAAAGACAAGACTAGAAAAACACAGGCAACACAAACTTGGCTCTGGTGGTTATATGAAATTAGCCACATGAATTGTAAGTATCAATAAATGAAATATTTCATCCAAATAATAAATTGCAATTTTTTTTGGTTTTATCACACCATAGAAGCAAAATTCATGATCTTATGAAAAATGCAAGGCTTTGAATTCAACAGAGTGCCCATAGAAGAGGACCTGAAGATTGCCTTCCAACAAGGCTATGGAGCCATGACTGAACGCCTAAGACTCTTGAATAGGAAAACACAAGCTTCCACTACATCCGACATGCAGGTAAATAAACTCAATGAAGTTTATTTAAAATTGAATACTTGTGCACTCTATTCAATATTAATTTCCACCATAAAGTAATTATGTCCCTATTTATTTTAAATAGGCAAGCAACGATAATACTGCACATGACATTGGAATGCAGTCTGGTGAGGGTGGAGCACAACCTACAGATGAAGGTCGTGGTGTGCATCCCGGTACTAGATGTATTCATGTGCAATACAAAACATAGCATAGATTAATACAATTAAACATCTTTAATTGCAATTGGTGTTTTAATTAATGTAACCTTTCACGTTTCAACTTTAGAGCATGTAGAGCATGATCAACATGTTGAGCATGATCAGGGTAGACAAGATCAGGAACATGATGTGGCCCCATCAGGTAAAGAGGACCACTCTAATGTTATTTTAAACATATTTAATTGCAATTGGTGTATTAATTAATGTAACCTTCCATGTTTCAACTCTAGAGGATTTAGAGGGTGTTCAACATGTTGAGCATGAGGCTATAAGACAAGATCAAGAACATGATGTGGCCCCATTAGGTAAAGAGCACCACTCTAATGTTCTTTTAATTAATGAAATACTTGTAACAATAATAATAAAACATATCAATTTAACATTTCTTTGTTATTGCAACAAACCCCCCTTGTAGCGGCCTCCACGTCATGAGTACACGACTAGGCATACATTAAGATCATGAGCAGAGGGAAGAACAACTAAAGGGGGGATAGATGATTTAGAAAATGATACTCCACTTCTTTTTTATTTAGCTACAAAAAAAAAGTGATTGTAATCATATTATGACAACCATATTTTTGATAATATGTTAATGAATGTTAAAAACTGATATTTTTGACAAACATATTTTTGATAATATGTAAAAACTGAAAGAATGAATGTTATATGTTAATGAATGAATGCAAATATGTTAATGAATGAATGCAAATATGTTAATGAATGAATGTTATATGTTAAGGAATGAATGTTATATGTTATTAATGGATGAATGAATGATTAATGTAATATGATCGGGTATGGGGAATTGAGAGTGATGTGAGGGGGGGAATGAGCTTCCACTATCACATGGTTGGCCCTGTTAAGTAGAGAATATTAAACTATTCTCAAAACAAAGAGAAGCTCAATAAGGTAATGCACTTTTCAATTTTCATTATGCTACACTTTTAAGCTTATGCGATTTTCATTAGTTCTCTTTGCTTCAATATATTACCCTTTGTACTTATTTTAATTTTTAATACATCTCATATGTTACCCTCTCTCTCTCTCTCTCACATACACACACACTCACTTTCTCGCTCTCTCTCACACACAACTAACCAAAAATAGAATTTATTGTTTGGAAATCATTAGTTGTGGAATTAATTTCTATTTGAACTCAATTGTAATCAGGTGGACTTCATACATTGTGGGAAAAATACTTGTTTTGATTCATGACCTTGGTGTGCAGTTCAATGATGGAATCAACATACTTGTATGTTGTCTTTACACTAACTTTTTCCTGTAAAATGTCAAGAACACATTTTACTTTATTCCACTATGAGAGAAGAAGGTGACTATTATATTTTTTCCCAAGAATATCTTCACATATTTGAAATTTTACCATAATTCTTCCATTTTTTCATTCACACTTGTCTCAACTATTAAAACCGTTTTTGTGATTAATCCTTTCAAATTAGTAGACAATTGTTTACTTTTTGACTGGTTAATGAGATTTTTTGTAGGGATTCCACAACCTTAAGACACAAATTTGGGTCCCTAGTTTCCATGTTTGGGTTTTCAACACTATGCCCATATGCTTTGGGACTTGCATTATTGTAGGTCATGTGAGACGTATCCAACAATTTCTATGGTAGTTTTTTCCCAATTCTTCATTGTTGGGTCTTCTACCATTGTTCTTATAAGATATTTACTCACTATATGTATCCAAGACCTATTGTTCACACATTTGGTTCTTATAAGCTATCACCAGCTCTAATCATTCACAAGTGTACTTCCCAAACTCAAATTAAGAAGTTTTATAGGCTTTTCAAGCCAATATTCACTCAACTTTCAGCATAATCACCTCTTGTCAAAAGATACCGAGACTCACCAACTTCTCCAAATGCTTATAAAATCTTGTAGAGGCATATAACAAGATTAAGATTCTTGAAGAATCACAACTATATCACCAATTTGATCAGCAACAACTCACAAAGTCAATTTCACTATTTCACTTGATAGCAAGAATGACTCCCAACACACCAAATCACCAAATTAACTTTTAAACACACATCAAGCCCAAAAACATTTTCAACATCCATAATATTATTGTATCAAAGTAAGAACAATGTTAGGCAACTTAGAATCAATCAATTCCTTCAATATTCATATTCAAGGAATCAAATGCTAGTAATAGTCCTTTAGGACAAAAATGGGTGTAACTCTAGACCCATCTTTTGAATGTTAGGAATAAGGTGTCTCAACCTTGGATAATTCCTATTCTTATTATTTGTTTTGTAAAATGTATTTCTTGCAAATAATGTAATTAAGTGTGAGTGTACATGTCTAGTTTGCATGTTGATGTGTCACTCCACTTAATGTGTCGGCATCTTGAATTGTGTGTAAGGAGATCATGGCTGAAACGGTTATGACGGATTCCTATGACACGTAAGAGCTATGTCCGGAAGATTCAATGACAGGTGAAGACATGTGGCAATTGATAAAGTTGAGTACTGTACACTCTTCCACGATAGTGGGGTTCGGGGCATCGCCCCGAAATTTTTCGAGTTCCTATTTTCTCGGAGAATGGTAAAACCCTAATACAGTTATCTTCGGAAGTTGCCCTAAAAGGGAAGCGCATGATATAAGCGTTTTTTAGGGTTGCGAAGATGTGTGATGTGAGTGTATTGTTGGAACGTTTTGATGCTGCCGCATTTTGTCTTCAAGTGTTGGAAATCTCTTGAAAGAACTTGCATTGCAAGTGTGTTGTAACCGTTGTGTTGAAGATAATACATTGTGCAGGTTTTGGAGTGCTGGGGTTTTTTACCGAAAGGTTTTCCCCAGGGTAAATCATTGTGTCATTCGTCATTTTCTGTATGTATGGTATATTGCTGCAATATCTTTGTTAAGTAGATTAACGAATCTGAAATTGTAAGGGTTTAAAACGAATTTGCACCATACTTTCCTTAAGAGATTAGTGTAGGAAGCTGTTTCCGCACCTGAGTTTCCTTACATTGAAGAGCATGGTGTTGATTTCAGAAATGCATATGATAGGGAAGAAACCTCAAGCTATTTTCAAGGATCAGACAGGCAAAGTTGTGTTGAAACAAAATAAACTTTCATGGATCTAGGAGAGGATGATGACATATTGAAGGTTGTGGAAAATTTATACAAATCAAGTTCTTACAATGATTGTTTAATTATTTTGGTGGAAATGATGAGATATTATTTGGGATACTTAATTACTTGTTATGTGTACCTACTCATTTTATTGTTGAACTACAGAGCATTGATATTGATCAAATTATATCCAATCATTACCAATCAACTGTCACCCTAGAGGCTTCAGTTTTGAAAATTTCAAGTACAAGCTGCAAAGTAGCTCCTGCTTATAAGAAACCACTTTTTCAAGGAACTCGTATGCCTGAAAGCTCATTAGAAAATTAGACAAACTATATTTATGATCATGGTGTTCCAGTAAAACTAATTTCTCATTATTAGTATGCAGATTTTGCTTTTTTTTTGTTATTTAGTTAGTTTATTTTTATTGGAGCTCTTATATTTCTAAGCTTCAAGTGGCTCATTATGTAAGTAAAAATACATTTGTAGGAGCTGAAAGATTAGATAATCTCAATATCAAATGAGCTACTTGATAATTCTGCTGAACTTAGTCCTCTAAAATCTGAAAAGCTTCATCTAGAACAGTTAGTGAAGAGAGTTAACTTTGAATTTTCTAATGATTTATAATGCTATAGTATCATTAATTTTGGATGATATATAATGTTCCTATAAGTCCTTGAATATGTAGATCTCACTTGAGCAAGAAAGTTCTCTATCTAGAGAAAAAACTTTAGTGCCCTCCTTTTGATGATAAGAAGTGTGAATTTTATTCTTCAGCTTCTGGAGAACCTACAAGTTTCTCTTTTGGAGCACCTTCGACCATTTTTTTTGCAACTACACATAATCAACCAGTTAATGGTGAGGGAGGAAGGACACATGAGACTATTGTGAGTTCACCTTTTGTAAGGAAAAATCACAATAATTCTAGCTCTAGTCATGAAATCTTTGAATTAGAGATCAGGAATCATAACTAGACATTTGGGGAAGCTATAGGTTCATGTAGATTACCTACTTCTTGTGCATCATATGAGATTTTTTATAGTCAAAGAACCCAATTACAACATATTGGGAGAGAATAGTGCATACCCAAGTTCACTTAAGTGAACTACACGAAAGGGTCTGGTGATAAGAAGTGGATCAAAAAAGACTTTTCCTGGACCCAAGAGATAGATGTATTTGGTAGTTTATAATATATATTATGTCAAGTTTATTGGCTAATGCTAATTTTTTTGAGACTGTGATAACTTGTTTCAAGTAAACATTAGAATATTTTTTGGCAATCATTCTTTTTGACCAAATCAAAGAGAAGTGATCAATGCAACAATGAGTGGACATGATGTATTTGTTTTGATGCCTACTGGTGGTGGAAAAAGCCTTACTTATCAGGTAGCTTAAATATTTGCAATATATTTTCTTTATAAGCACCATTGACTATAGAGTAATGACATTCAGTTTTTCTGATGTAAAGCTTACATCATAGGTTTGAAGAAAAAGATTCGATGGAAAGTTAATATCATTAGAAAAGAGAAGGAAAAAAAAAATTATTGGAAAATTTGATCTTGTAGAGATTCATACACAAGAATTATGTAAATTCATTTTTACAAGATCTTATAATGTTTTTTGTATGATCTCTAAGTACAAAATTTTGTTTGTGAGTAAAGTAAATATGGTTGAGGTTTTATCATCTATTTATTATTAAAACTAGTTTTATTTCATGTTGCAAAGTAGTAGCCAAGTATTTGCACCCATTTTTGTCTTTTTGAACTTTGATTGTAGGATTTGAATGGGTTGATGCGAATAGTTGATTCTAACTGAAAAACTCCATAAACCATTTGTATATATAAAATTATTTAGTGCATGTGAAGTTGGCACATTTGTTTTTGGGAACACTAGTAAACATAAATAACAGATAAAAACATTCCAGTTGTTTGTCACCTTGCTTTAGCTTGTGTAGCTAGCTTCAAGAAGTCAAATATTTTGAGAAAATCAAAAGGAAAAATATCTGAGATTTTTTAGAGGTTTCTGAAAGTAGATCTACCTAAGTATTGCAGAAAGGAAAGACAATAAAGAATAGATTCATATATAGTGGGTTGTGAAGTATGCAGTTCTAAAAAGTAGCCATATACTTTGAAAGGATCATGACTATTCCCTTATCAAAACAAGAAGTAAGCAAAATCAGACATGTTGGATCTGCTTGGAGTTTTTCATCGTTATTGCTAGAAATCTCGACATTTTTGGATTCTTGTATAGAACACAACCCTTTTTATACTTGTGGATCTCTTTTCCTATAGGGGATGGAGTAATAACACCTTGTTGGACACCTTTTTGTTTTCAATACTTAGTACTTGAAGTTCCTCCTCTTTAGTGTGGCAACATGAGAGAATTTGGTGGTAGTAGGTCCACCTGCAAGACTTTTGTCTATAGTGGAAGGGTTCGGATTTGAGAAGACATTTTTGCAACAAGAGGGTTCCTGTATGGTTATTGAATTTGGTGCATAGTAGGCTTTGAAAATTTTCATAACCATGTGAGGGAGGGAAGACGTTTGAATGAATAATTTAAAAAAAAAAAACTATAGGGTTTCATCGTAATTTCGACGAACATAGCTTGATGAACCACAAACATTTGTGATGAGGTTTCTGTACATGCGATGTAGTTTTCATTGTAATGGAAACAACAATTTTCTCCAATGTTCATCAGATAATAAACGGGGTTTTGTCGCAATTTCAATGAACATAGCTCGATGAACCAGAAAATTTTGCGATGAGGTTGTTGTACACATGACTTAGTTTTTGTCGTAATGACAACGATGGTTTGCTCCAACGTTCGTTGGAAAATGGATGAAGTTGCGTTGATTTTGCAACGTACACCACCAATATTTTTCATGGCACTGATCGATGATGTTGGGTCATGGTTTCGACGTAAAAAATGGGTCATTAAAGTGACAAAATTTCAGTGATAAAAATGAAATTAGTGTTGCATCGGTAAATCGAGAATAGTTTGTCGATATGTAACCAAAAATTCATCAAAATTTGTAGTCAAATATAGTAGTGACATGTTCCATTAGGATTTCAAATCAAGAATGCAATTCTAACAAAGAAGTGTGTGAAGGGTCCTTGAGGGAAGATTCATTGGAAATGGATGCATTTTTTAAAGACCAAGTAATTTAGAAGTGGCATTGTCACACATTGGAGGGACAACCCAAGCAAAGAAGAGAAAAAGATAAAGAGAAATAAAAAAGGAAGAGAACAAAGACAAAGGGCATAGGGCACAGGGGGGTCTAGTTTCATGAGGTCAAATTTGCCTTTATTTATGAATAGTAGGTAACTACAGTGTGAGGTGAAAGATCATCAATCCCCAACTAGACCAGGAAGAATGTACATAAGACAAAGTAAAAATAAAAAATTGGGTCAACATGAAAGGAAGCCTAAATGCCCTCAATGCTTTGCATCGTCCCCAATTTGCTGGAAGTCAATCACAAACATGGAAGAATGATAATACAAATAGAAGAAGGCTTACAACACAAACACCATGCTTGTATCCAAGCACCAATAGGGGTGACGAGGGTCATCCAGGCACACACAACATGATCACGAGGGAAGCACATAGTAACACACACACTCATCTAATCTAAAGATCAAGGAGAGGGTCTCCCCCTAACATTGGTCAACCAAGAGGTCGTCAGCTTCCCACTCTAGATCATCATAGGGGGGAGGATGATGAGGCTGCAATAGTGTGATTTTAAGGGGAGGAGCTTCTGACTCTCCCATAATAAAGGCTAAGGAGAAATGACTCGTGAGGTCTTCATCGCTCAACTCTTATGGGACCAAGGTAAACGATTTTGCGAAGATCACTGACAAGGTCAAAACTTCATCCACTAAGTTAAACATACATTTAATGGGAGTGCCATGTTTCACGCCAATGGATGAAGGGGTTTGTGCCCGAGGTTCACCACTAAGCTCACCAAGAGATTTGGGAGTAGTGATGAACTCGAGAAAGGCCAGGAATGGTTCCATCACTAGGACAAAACAAGTTAGCGTGATACCACCTTTTAGAGAAGGTGGACTCCTCTTATGTCCTTCATTTCTAGAGGGACCACTCTCTATCTTTTTCTTCGTTGAAGGAGGCGAACTCCCCACAGATGAAGTAAGAAGGGTAGAGGGAGAGGAGGAAAGAACCATAGTAGATACAACCAAAGTGTTAATATATCTGTGAGCTTTAGGAAAGGCAAGACATCTAGAACAAGTGCTAACAAAGGCAGCTCCACCGAAGGAGCGATGAACACCTATACCTTTCTAGGCACATGTGTTCTCATAGCGGAAGTAAAAAGTGATACAGAGCTGGTTTGGACAGACACAAAAGGGAGGAGAGAGTAGGATGTGGTAGGAGGTCTTGATACATGAGTGATTTTTTCCTCTCCTTTCTTCTGTAAGGTGGATTGCTTAGCCAAAAATGCCTTTCACTGATGCTTGCACTCGCGTGCAAGGTGGTTTTTGTTTTTCTTCAAACCAGAAGCCAAAGGTTGCAAAGGAGCAGAGGGCTCTTACTCAACCATAGGAGTGTCCTCCACAAATTTTTCCAGTGGAGGGATAGACTCTTAAATGGTAGAAGGAGGAGAAGGCTCGAGAATGGCACGAGGAATTGACTCTAGTGCCTTGGTGACGGGCCTTTTCCTATTCACTTCTTTAGGATCAGGGATGGTAGGAGCCATGAAGGATAAGACATAGATTTTTCCCCATGGGGGGATTTTTTTCTACCTTATCAAATGGTCCTAGGCTATGTGGGTAAGACAAGAAGCTCAAACATGGGATGCTTGGCCTTTCACCAAGTGAGCACCTGGGGATTCTCTCACAAATGTGAGGCAGAAGAAGATGGTACCATAGCAGAGCGAGAGGAAGCATCAAGATGAATGAAAAAATAGGAAGAAGGAGGATCTTAGGACCACTCCTCTTCTTCTCTTCTACATGCCTTGGCAATATCATTGTCATCTTTTAGGCAAACCCTATGTGAAACAACATAAGGTGAAGGAGGGTATCTCACTTTCAACCTAGAACATCCTTTATTATATTTTTTATACATGTGAAACATGAGGTCCTTCCTAGGTTGGAGAGGACCAATAGGTGCAGGCCAAAATTAATCTAAGGTATAGCTTCCATGCGCAACCGACGGTCTATATCCGGTGTCATGAACAACATGTACCGAACCCCGATAAATGAATTTGAAATATTTGTGTGTGATCAAGGGAACTAGATTCATAGCTACCAACTAGGGGATACCTAGCTTCACTTTGAAGAGTTTTGACCTTGGGATGATGTAAAATGTGAGGTTCAAAGACTTAGGTACTATGAGAACTGACATGGCAATAGTCCCTATAGGAGGTACACAAATTTCATCATGGGTGAAGATAGTACTCTTAGGTGCATTATATCCATCCTTATGCAGGAAGTTGATTAGCATGATATCCTCAATTATAAAATTTACTTGAGATGTCAGATCAACAAGAACACCTACTATGGTATTCCTATTTATCCTTGCAGGAATGTAGAGAGGAGTCGGTCCCCTATTAAAGCCCATCCACAGGTCTTGTGAAGTGAAGGTTATACCAGTACCACTACTCACAGGCTGTGCAAAGGGAATAGGTTGATTTAAGAAAGAGGCCATCATGCACACTAAATAGTAGTTTCATAGAGCTTCCTAAAGTTTAAGGGATAAGATAGTGACCCAATCAAGGTTTCGCTACACAACGATTTCGGGACCTTTTGACTATGCCTACTAGGGGTCACAAGCTAGGTTGAAAGGTGAGAGCCTTACAACAATCACACCTACAATTCTCCTAGGATGAGGAAAGGGACCTTTAGTGTTGCAAAACGGAACCAAAATGGTTCACATCAGGTTCACCAAAAATGTAAGAGAGGGGGGCCAACCACTACAAGGCCCCATGTCATGAAAGGTTGAGAGTAGTATGGCTTCCCTAACTTACCTCAATTTCAAGGAATGTTAGGATAGGTAGGATGAGAATGATGAGGATTGTGGGGTCCTTCGAATCACTCTGTGAACCCGAGAGTTGAAAGCAGACTAGGTGAGTCAATTTTTAGGGTTGAATCTATGTCTCGACTAGCTCTATGTTAGAGGATAAAATCATGGTTCCGAGATGACAACATGATGCGCTAGCATCTCTTAGGTGAACTGGCATCTGTATGGCTAGAAAACCAGGGATACAAGGTTTAACCGCTAAGAATCGGACTAGTAACCTAGTTAATAGTGTCTAAGAGAACAAAATAACACTATGAAATATGAAACATAGAGACAAATGTGATAAAGGAAGTATATTACCACAAGGGTGATGTAGACGATCTCACACAATAACCTGTTCGCTAGCTCACTCCAAGATATCTCCACCTACACACAAAAAAGAGGGAAAATGTTGGGGGTTGTTTAGGGGTCTCCCTTAGTTAGACACTCGTTTTGGTGTTTCCACCTCCACGAACAACCAATTTTTCCATGATATAGAAATAAAGTGATAAAGAAGGAATTAAAATAAAAGTACACAAAACCCTACAAAATAGTAATATGCTAACTCAACCAAGTAATAGAGAAGATGAGTGAGGAGATTACCGCCTCCGCCCAAAGTTCTCAAGGCTAGTGGGGGAGAAAATGAGAGGAAATCAAGCCTCTACTACAATGGATTTGTCCTATGATTGCTCTATTGAAGTGATGGAGTGGAGAGATTGATGCTATGGAGTGCAAAATGTTGCTGTAATGCTTGAGGATGAGTGAATGAATGGTGAAGATATTGTGTAGAGATCAACTAACTTTCAAATGAAGGAATGAGAGGTGAATATGAAGAAGAGATGAAGAAATGGCCATATTTGGGTCAACCAACTAAAGGGATGTGTTAAAATTTGAATTCCAATGGGAACTGTAACGCCTCTACAGACTCCAACCGCAAGAATCAACCAGGGACATAAGTGCATCACATGGATTTCTACACATCATGCGGGTGTCCCCAATAGAAACTCCTCTACCAACACTCAAAACAGGCACCAAGTGGAATGTGAAGAGTGGTATTATGTGGAATTAAGCCTCCGCCTTTGGTCTTCTAAAGTGGAAAGAGGTAAAAGGAGAATTTTCATTAGGGGTGCAAATTCACTCCTATACAATTGCTAACTTGAATTTTTCCTTAGTTACAAACACACTAAGCATATTTTTATGAGCACTTCCCAAAAAATAAACTTTGTCTACTATGATACTTGTGGAGAATGATATGACCATGATATAAAAGATTGTCCCTTACAATTATTTCAATTGAGAGAAGACCCAACCATAACAAACCATAGCGACCAAATTTTTTTTGCATGCATCAAAAGAATGGTAGAAAGACCACTTTATCAATAGGGTCATAGATATAAAGTGCCACAATGAAAAAATAAGAGGAATATTTACTCCATAAAAAATCAATAGACTCAAGACCCATATATAGAAAGAGTCCAATTTTAAGGAGATAGAGGCTGAGGTAGATGAAGGAGAAGATGAACCGATGCTACATGTTTTAAATGTGGTAAACAAGGTCACTATGCAACAAAATGTTGGGGTGATAGGAAAAACCTTGTGGGTTTTTTGGAAGCATGAAACATGGCATATTCAATTGTGACAAATCCCAAACCTATTATAGGAAAGTGGAACCACAATCAAAAAGTGATGAAATCCAAAATCTAATCCCATCTAGCAAAGAAATACTATTAAGGAAAACACCAAAAGAGCCCAAAGGAAACACATAGAAGAGGCCAGAAAGAAAATGGGTTGATATCAAACTTGTGGAGACTAGAAACTTCGAAGAAGAAAATCATACCTACAAAAAAGTAGTGGTAGTAATAGGACAAGAAAAAAATACCACAAATGATATACATGAAACTATAAAGGAATAAACTACCTTATATGAGGAAGAATTCCATCTAACTAAGAAACAACATGATTGAATAATAGAAGAAATAAATAAAATTGTCGCAAATGAACAAAAGAAAGAAACAAACTGGAATGAATACTTTTCTAAATAAAAAGTTGGAATAGTTAAAAAATTATTAAGAATGTATAAATAATCTAACCTACTAGAAAAACTAAATCAATTTTACAATTACTAGAACAAACAAAATAAAATGCCACAAATTAGAACACTAAACAAGAACGATAGACGATGGAAAACATGACCAATTATGACTATAGTAAGCATAAACTAGGATAAAATAATAATGTAATTGTGGACTTAGGAGCCAACATAAACATGCTCCCAAAATGAGTGTGGCAATAAATAGGGAAACTAGAACTCAAACAAACACCCTATAATATTATCCTAGAAGATGGTATAGGGATGAAAACCTTGGGAACATGGAAAAAGGTAGAAGTCAATGTCAAAGGAGTGACACAAATAGTCAAGTTTTTAGTTGTTGTTATAAAGAAAACCTTTTATTCATTCAATGCATTACTCAAGCTTAGATGGTTTGTCAATATAAATGGAATTGTAGACTCAAGAAATGAGGAAATATCATTTGTTGATAAAGATAGAATAGTTCACATCCCCTTAGGGAAACATTCAAACAAATCATATATAGAGGAAGTAAATCCAAAAGAAGAGAATAAATAAATAAAAAAAATTTAAAAAATCTCACGGTTACCATAAAATGACACTTGGGAAGAACCTAATTTAGAAAGATAAATTGAAATAGAAAGAAGAAAAAATAGTACAAATACCAAGGATGTTTTAGAAGCATGAATGCAAAAGAAACAAAAAATCCCTTCTCAAAGGATTACTGGATTCAATAGAATATTCATGATTAAGAAGGAAGTAGAGGATACTCCACATTCTAATACAATCTCAAATAATTTACCATAGAACACTTTTGATAATTTGGAAGATATAAAATATGCTTCAATTGAAACAACTTGCCGAATAAATCACATCTCACACGGAGTTTCACATATCAAACTATCCAAATACTCAAGAGTAGGTGACTTTTTATCTTTCATTACATATACATAAATAATTTTTCAAACTAAAGAAATGAGACTTGAAATATTAAAACATACAATCATTTGTAACACCACATTTTTGCGCAATATACATAAGAAAAAATTAACACAATGGAAAAACTTAAAATCTTAATCAAAATAGACAATACAAGGAGATACCACAATATAATGAAAGTATTCCACTAGAAGATTATTTGGCCACTTGTATTATCACATGGAGAACAAAAAATGAGTATGATGAACTAATATACATATAATTATTCTATTGGGCACTAACACCCATAGCACAAACTTGGTACATAAATAAAGAACAAAGAGGAGAAAAAAAAGATTGGATAAAACTTACATTGGATTTTAGACATACCTTTTATTTTCACAATGAAGACATACACATGCATACCATATTACTTAAAATAAAGAAAATTATATATAAACCAAAAGTAACTTATGAAGAGAAATTACTACAAACCTCTACACCACCTCCACAATAAGAGGGAATATGGAAGCACGCAGAATGGCTAGATAAGGAATCTAGATTGCTAAAGAGAAGATGTTATATAACAAACAAGGAGAATGATGAAAAAAACTTAGACATAGAAGCCCAACGAGAAGAAAGAGAACTATAATCTCCAATGGAAGCCAAATAAAATTATTACAGCCAACCAATCAAAATAAGAGAGGGAAAAATTGTTAAAACAAGAGATTATTGGGATGACATATTAGTAGCATAAGTTGCAGATATTTTATTATAATTTGAAGAAATATTCCATATAGAATTTAAAAACCTAAAGGTAATAAATGAGGAAGCAAGATTCATGAAGATACAACTAAAAGAAGGAGATAAATCGGTACAAAAGAGACCATATTGACTAAACCCAAACATGAAAAGGAAGGTTAAAGAAGAACTAGACAAGATGTTGGAAGCTTCATCTTATGTCAATACAAACTAAGAAAATAGGGGAAATAAAAATTTATTTTGACTTTAGGGAATTGAATAAAGTCTATGTTCATGACCCCTTTCCTACACCATTCACTAAAGAAATCTCAGAATTAGTAACATGAAGAGAAATCTACTCCTTCATTGATAGATTTTTTGAATATCATCAAGTAAAAATAAGTGAGGAGGATGAACTAAAAACAACCTTTGTGATTGGATATGGCTCTTACATGTACACAATGATACATAATGCACTTGTGGTATTCAACAAGATAATGCTAAACACATTTAAAGATTATATACATGACTTTTTGGAGGTATAATTGGATGATTAGATGGTATACGTCTTTATAAAAGACCATGTACAAGTACTGAGAATGATTCTAAATAGATGTAGAAGTATGCATACTACACTAAATTTGAAAAAATGCATGTTTGTGGTACCTAATGGGACCTTATTAGGATGTGCATAATATGAAAAGAAGGTTTAATGGTATACCCTATGAAATTTACTTTAATAATGACATTACCACCCCCTAAAACATCATTAAAAGTAAAAACGTTCTTAGGATATATCAAATACCACCATAAATTCATAGAAGGCAATGTCAAAATAGCTGCACCAATGGAGGAACTATTGAAAAAGATAAGTAGTAGAACTTGGTACTGCTTGCAAAATCCATGGCCATTTCTAAAATCTTAGTCTTTTAGGGTTTTGAACTTGTAGGATAGAGCTTCCAAAACCCTTATGTGCTTAAACCCTAAACCCTTGAACCTGGCATGCCTTTTGTTCTATTTTCACATTGACCTGTTTTGGTTGGTTCCTAGTCATCTAAGTTATAAATTATGTTTAGGAGGTCGTGTGTTCATCAACCCCTTTTCCTTGCCTTTCTAGTCGTGGCCCGATTTAAATATTTAATCTTATGTCCCTAGATCAAAAAAATGTTTCCCAAGTCTTAGTTACCTAGCTGAGTCCCCCTTTTTAAGTTTTTAATATTATGCACGTACAGATTGAAGTTTTAAAGTAGAAAATTGGATCAAATTGATTTGATCCTGACCATTCCGTGCTATCCCTCCAGACTAAAATAATAAAATTAAAAAGGTAGAGGGATAGTAGGAAGATTCTATGTGTCTTACCTATCAGTGGGGCCCATCATCTTGTGACTTCAATGAAGCAACAAGTCTTGTAGATCAATGATTGAGATGAGCTTCGATCTAATCTTGACTATTCCCCACTAGCTCATGGGGAACCCATTGTCATCTCTTTTAGACAAAGGGGAAGCAAGGAGGAAAAAAGTGTTTTGGTGGGGCCCGATGCTTGGCCCGTTGGATGGTTTTGACGGCCCAGATTTGTCAAAGGAGCGATCAATGAACATCATGTCCATCATACACATCACTATTGTGAATGATTTCACTTACAATTTTTCCATGATGGTCTTATGTGTTCCGATGGAGAATGGGTGGCTCAGATTTTAGGATAGTGGATCTAACGGCTATTGTGGATGCTTAGTGCATCACAATTGTGCTTCAAAGAGGATTTTACCTTTTTGTGATGAGAGATGGGAGATGAGATAGTGGAGTATGATGTTAGTGGGATGGGTGGCAACATTTCATTGCATCACAATTTTGCACTCGAGGCTAATGAAGGAAAGTGTGATGCATTATGACAGTGAAATAGATGTTGATCTTAGTTCTAGTGGAGATTGACGACTATGTTTTAAACCCTCATTGGGGTTTTGATCTTCTCCCTCCATTTTTCATCTGACAGTTAGAGTTCAAATGCAAATGGCTAGCTACCTTATTTTGTGGGTAAACAAGGCATAGTAATGGCATAACTGCATTTCAACTACTAGATCAACTTGGAACAACTCCTGGTTGAAAATATACACTTCTGCCAAGAAAAAATAATTATTGAGTGATGCCATTTATTTAAAGTGTTGAATGGGCTAATATTCTTTGTCAGGGTATGTTCTTCATGATTCTGATCATGGATTTCCTAAGTGTTTGATCCGCATTCATCATGAACACCATGTTGGGGTGTACTTGGGGTGTTAGGGGCCTTTATGGTTGGTTGTTGCTTTATTTTGGGGCTAATTTTTGAATGTTCATAATCTGATCAGATTTAATCCTTTTTGTAACCTTGATTGAGTTAGGGTTAGGGTTTGAATTTTATTTCTTAGTTATGACTGCACTATAAAGGAAAATTTTGTTGTTTTATTTTGAGTTGGGACTTCTACTTTCTAACCCAAGTGATTTGGTGTAGTGTTTCCCTACCACAATTCTATTTCTTGTTTTCTGTAAGTCTTTGATTGAGTCAAGTTGATTAGGGTAATTCCTTTGGATATAGATAGGTAATTTTGTAAATGCTACTCTATAATAACAACAAATTACTATAATACACCATTTTATTTCAATCCAAATATATATACATCAATCTGTCATGTTGTCCAAATATTGTATGCATTATCTTTTGAATCAAAGTATTTAAGGGTTATGTTGATGCTTCAAAAACATTTATTGTTTGAATTATTTCTATGTTTACCTATCATTCAAGGAGTGGTGTAATTTCTTGCACATAAATAGTTAGGGTAATGTTACTACAATGTGGAAATAATAAATAATGTGATGATTTTCCTTTTGTTGGTTTCTTGTTGCAAGATAGTAGGGTTATGAGAAGCCATGGTCAGGCTTTCATAGGATTTTATTTCATTTCTGTCTGTATGGATTAGGCACTGGTCAAGGAGATTCAAAAAGTTTGAAGCTAGGGAAAAATCAAAACCTTTAATTCAAAAAAATTTCCTTTCTTTCTTAGTTTGGATTTTCTTTCATGTTTTTCCTTTCCACACTACCAGAAGTCATTGATAACATAGAAGGTTGCATAGATGATTTATCCCATAAAAGGCCTTCCACTATTGTAGTGTGATGATCTACTTTAACATATAGGGATAACCACCTTAGTCTTGTAGAGCCTAAAGTGTAGAGGATAAGCTTGCCAATCATCTCGTGTTCATTGGCCACTGACCTAGGTTATCCACATTCTATTCCAAGAGAGATAAAGGAATATTTGCCTAATTTTAGAGGAAATTTAGGAGAATCAACATCAATACACGTGCATGATTTCACTAATTTGATGGTGAAATGTCAGATAGTAGAAGAAAAAATTGTCATGAAATTATTTGTAAGAACTTTAAAAGATGATTCTATAGATTAGTTTTATGATATTTCCCTTCTTTCTATTTGTTCATGACATGATCTTAAAGAAATATTCATGGACCAGTTTGGTGAAGTGAATAACAATTATTTATCTGACAGTAGCTTTATGCACAATCAGGAAAATGAAGAGGAATATAAATAAGAGGTTGAAAATTTCTCACCTCTAGATGCATTATGGAATATTAAAATATATGAGGATGATTCCCCCATCTAAATTTCATGATAAGTTCATGGAATGTTGGTTGCTCCACCAAAAACACATATGCTAGATGAATCAACATGTGTTGATTAATTTTATGAAAGAATTGATCCTGGTATGAGTACAATGCCACAAAGATGGAAGTCTTCAGGAATTAGAGAGATTGATGTTTGGCTTTCATTGATTGATAGGTTGATAGAGAGGTATGGATGCCAATTCTTGTCTAAAATGTGTGATGGTAATTATTCTAGATGTCTAGATGGTATAGAAAAGCAAAATGATGCATCTTGTAGTCTTGAAGATTATGCTTTTGAGAAACCTACAAAAGAATTGTGTGCAGATGCGGGTTTCCACATTCATTCAATAAACTCTCAAATCTGTTATGATGATTTATCACATAAAGAAAATAAAAAAAATTGAAACACAACATCATACTCAAGAGAACACTAAATTTTCATGGAAAACCCAAGATGGGAAAAACACAATGAGGATTAGCTCACAATATAAGTAATAACAACACTGATTACAAGGGCTCATTGCTAGAGAGCTCACTGCCCAAAAAAGAAAAGAAGATAGAGAAGAAATATTACATAGAGAAAACTATCTCAATGTAGCAGAGAATCCAGCACAATGTTGCCAACACCTTCATAGCCTGATTGAAGAATTGTAGACACCTTTTTCTCACTATACATCTAGTAATCTAAAACATGAAAGCTCTCATTGCACTTCTCAAATTTGAACTCTATAACTCTGTAATTTGCATCATACTTGTCTATCTCTTCTATCACTCAATTTTCTCAACAAATCAACTCTTATTTATACCATCTTCAACCACAAAAAATTTCTCCAAGGTCGACTATGCACCTTAATTGTATAAATTCAAATTAGGTTGACAAAATTTTTTTCCCATGGTGGAAAGAAATGAAGGTGGACCACAAAACTCCTTTGCTAGGACCTAAATCCATCCTTACACACCATTCCATGCTTCCACAAACAACTAAGAACCTTCACAAGTAGTGTCAACACTAAGGTTAGTCAATACTTGTGTAAACACCATTAAGCTCTTAAGTACATGCTTCCTTTGATCTATCCATAACTCACACACAAAAAATATCAACTTAAAACACTTTGGGGCATTCAAAAAATGCCTTGAAATCCAATAAAATCCAAAATAATTTTCACTTGAAGAATGTACACACCCAATATATCTAGACAACTCTTTCATACAATGTAGCTCAAGAAACTAACTTCCTTAGCTCCAAACCAAAAACAACTTGAATTGAAGAAAGATACTAACATTACCAACACTCTTTTAGATTTGCAAGACTTGAAACATAGCTACGAAGAAATGCAGAGTAGAAAATCTTCTCCAAAACACCTCTGAAAACTCACACTCTAGTAAACACAAATTATTCTATACAACGATCCAACACGCCAAATTCTGGATATATCACATTTGAACATCTCTAAAGTGCATAAATAGATCTTCAACCTAGCTAGAAGAAATGTGGAGCAACATAAGAACACATCCTTGCAACCGAGAATGCCACTGCAACATACTATTTATTTTTATCAAATTTTCTCAAAAGAACTTAGAAACCAAGCACCAAAGACACATCCTCATTATCTACAATATTTCCTCAACACAACTAAACCAACTACAACATATCAACTCAACCATAGATCACATAATCTTATCTTAGTAACACTAGAGGCTGACACTAGTAACTTTACTAATGACAACATAATGTAACTAATCAAAGCATGAACAACATCAACTTCTCTCACAACAATCTCCCCAAATAATGATCGTCTTCCTTGTAAATTTGACACCAATGAAAAAAAAAGCTTGTTGACATCAATGACAACACCAATCTTCTCATACTTGCAACACTACATTAGACCAAGCTCCAACAATTTCACATCCTTTGTGGTGTTGGTAAATAAGAAGGATGGTACCTTGCAGATGTGCATAGACTATCAGCCATTGAACAAGAAGACTATTAAGAACTGGAACCCCATACCATGGATAGATGAGATGATTGATGAGCTACATAGTGTGCTATACTTATCAAATATTTATTTGAGGTCTCCAAGATACCACTAGATTTGCATGAGGGAAGAAGATGTATAAAAGACTACTTTTTAGTGTCACTATGTGAATTTTGAGTTCCTGGTTATGCCCTTTGGTCTTAACAATGCTCTGGTAACTTTCTAATCATACATGAATCATTTTTTTGGTAATCACTTAAGGAATTTTGTGCTAGTTTTCTTTGATGATTTATAATCTATAAAAAACATGGGAATAACATTTGAAGCAATTGGAAATAGTCTTAGGAATTCTAGAAAAATAGTCTCTCTTTGCAAAGATGTCCTGGAAATGTGAGTTTGTATCAAAAAAGATATTATATTTGGGACATGCCATAAGTGTTAAAGGATTTTAGGTTTATCAATAGAATATCCAAGCTATTCTAGACTGGCCACCTCCTACAAACTTGTCCTAGCTAAGAGGGTTCTTTGGACTGTGTAGCTATTACCGAAGGTTTACCAAAGTATTTTCTCAAACTACAATAGTGCTCACCAATCTGACTAAAGAAATGGGTAGAGGAAGAAAAAAGAACCTTTTAGAGGCTAAAAGAGATAATTAATTCTTGTCTAGTTATTGCAATTCCTGATTTCTCACTTCCATTTGTTGTAGAATGTGATTCTTTTGGTGAAAAAATTCAAGCGGTACTATCTCAGAAAGGACAGTCCATAGCATTTAAAATTAGGAAGTTGAGGGACAATAAAAAGAGATATCCTATATATGATAAAGAGATGCTAGCTATAATATATTCCTTCGATAGTTTTTGATAATATCTAGTGTGCAAAAGATTTATGGTCAAGACAAACCATAATAGTCTGAAATTCTTCTTGATCCAACAATATTTGAATGATAGGCAACAAAAATGAGTGATTAAACTACACGAATATGATTTTGATATTGAATATATCAAAGGAAAGAGGAATATTACGGTGGATGCACTCTCTAGGAAAGCTACACTATGCCATGTGTCCATCACATCAATTGATTGGAAGGATTCCATAATTGAGGAGTATTCTCAAGGTCCTTTTTCTACTATAATTTTGGAAGGTTCTAAAACAGAGAACCGATATGTGGTGTCGAAAGGTCTAATTCTCTTTAATAATAGAGTGTTCCTAGTTTTTGGATCCAAGGTAAAAGAGAAGATATTGGAGGCTTACCATAATGCACCAATAGTTGGTCACCCTAGATTCTACTAAAATTATTGAAATATTAGGGAAAGGTTCACTTAGAATGGCCTTAAGGAGTATGTTCTCTCACACACCAAGGAATGTGTCACTTGTTAGTAGAACAAGGGAGAACAAGAGTTTCCAACTAAGCTACTACAATCTCTTCTAATTCTAGAGAACAAAAGGCTAGAGTATCTCCATGGATTTCACTGAATTTCCCAAAGCACAAGGTAAAAATTGCATCTATGTTGTCGTGGATAGATTGACTAAGTATGCTCATTTTTTTCCATCTCTAGTGACTATAAAGCTCTGTAAGTTACACAATTATTCTTCAAGGAATTTTGTAGTTGCATGGGCTACCCAAGAAAATTATTGGTGATAGAGACAATTGATTCCCTAGTAATTTTTGGAAGGATCTATTCCATTTGCTAGGAACCAAGCTCACCCCTAGCACAATCTATGATCCACAAAATAATGGGAAAATTTAAATTATTAAAAAGTGGTTAGAAGGATACTTGGAAAATTATGCCACCATTGAACACGTATCTTGGATCAAATGGTTTCATTTGGGATATTATTTCTACAACACAACTCATCATATGTGCATTGGATTGTATCCATTCAAGGTGCTATATGAATATGATACATTAACCTTTTCATAGATAGTCCTAAAAAACTGTAGAGTTTTGGTCACAAGTGATTTGGTAAGTCAATGTCAAGATATTTTGATAACTCTTAAGGATCATTTGCAAGTTGCCAAAAGTCATCAAAATATGTATGTGGATAGGAAGTGAAGAAAAAGGTCATTTGAGGTGGGAGATATGGTCTTTATAAGGTTTTAGCCCTATAGACTGTCGTTTATCAAGAAAGGCAGAGAAAAGAATCTCAAGCCTAAGTTTTATGGGCCATACAAGATAATCCAAAAGCTGGATAAGTTTCTTATGAGGTAGAGCTTCTAGCAGACGAAAAAATCCATAATGTCTTCTATGTTTCATGTTTGAAGATGGTTTTGGGATTGAATATATCTCCTATTGCTAAGTTATCGCCACTTGTTGCTGAAGGGAAACTCATTCTTATTCTAAAAGTTATGGTTGATACTAGGGTCAAAAATCTATAGAATAGAAATATAATTGAGTATCTTGTCCATTAGAGGGATTTTCCAATTCAATATGCTACCTAAGAAGGGCCTAAAATTCTAGAGCATCCAAATTTTCATTAATTGAGGAAAATAAATTTTAGGAAGGGAGGGTTTGTCATGTCCCTTTTTTTTGGAGAGATAATTATAGAGTGGAATATGAGAATCCTACCACATTCCTCCTTATGAGAACATCTTGTCTTGCAGTTTAGAAATTAAAATTTACAATAAAAACCACACATCATATCCATAGCCCATGGGAAATAGGTCATATACCGTGAAGATATCACCATCAGAAAATTTTCAGTCCAAACTTGATGTATTGAAATAAAATTGCTTTTAGGAATCCCTCCACATTCCTTTGCAAAAGCACATTTTTTCTTGCAATTTGGAACATAAGATCTATGATGACACTTATACATCACACCCAAATCTCATCGAAAATGGATTAGGTACTGAAAAGATATTGTTATTAGAAGATGGTTGGGTCAAGAAAATGACACCTACTTTATGTTGGTTTGAAAAAGACATTGAGACGGGGGGTGAATCAGTGTCATAAACTGATTTAACAAATTTTACATAAAATTAAAAAAAGAAGATTTATCCTCTCATTTATCAATGATTAACTCGTCCATCTATTGAATGAAATCACATATAACTATAATGAGAAGTATAATAGTTAAACTTAGCATAACAAAGCATTCACACAATGTATCAATGGAACCACAGATAAGAAAAGTGACACAAGATATACCAAGTGGAAAACCCTCCTGGGTAGAAAAACCACTCCTAAACTGCTATCTTTCTAGGCTTGTATTTTAAAAACCACTTTTGAAAATACCTTATAGGTTGATTTCTGAGCAGCAACCCCTTATTTTGAAATGCCAATTTCAAGTAGCACCAACCCCTTTACAATTTATAGAAAATACAATGATACAGAGGATCTCTTTGTTTCTCTGTTTGCTCACAAGTGCCTCTTAACAGACAATACCTACAATCCTCAAAGTTCAAGAATGAAATTTTAGAATTCTAGCCACTGTCTCATCTTGAGATAGCTTGATATTGAACATATATTTCAGATTTTCAATCTCAAAAACAAAACATGTATTCCTGTGAAGACAATACAATAGTTGTGTTTTTCTCACTAGTTTTCATAGTCATTTC
>CM021101.1:743664028-743842635 GCA_007115665.2 Sequoiadendron giganteum | reverse complement strand
ATTTCTCATTGTCACTATTTAGATAACCATAGGGGCACTTTGCAACAAAGTGGCCTATTTTTCCATAGTTAAAACATTTGAAGGGAAGTTTTCCCTTATATTTTCCAGACCCCTTTTTGAGCTTTCTAACAAAGTGGGATTCCTTGGAATCAAAATTTTTTGATTTAGTAGCGTCATCTTTTTCTTTCCTTTCAGTATTAAAGGCAGTTTCTTTCGCAGAGGAATTTATTTACTAACCTTAGATTCAAATTTAGTTGGTAAGGTTCTGATGACCTTAGTTACAACATCAAATGCTTTTAGTTATTCTCCTAGACCCTTCATAGCATTGACAATTTTATCAACTCTCAAGTAGTAATCAACTAATTTTTCATCGTCCCTCATTTTTATTTCTTCAAACTAGTGTTTTAGAGTGAGGAATTTTGACTATTTAACTTTTTCATTTCCTTGATAGATAGTTTCAAGTTCAATCTAGATATCCCTAACAGAGCTGCAGTGCATGACTTTGATAAAGATATCTTTAATCAAAGCACACAAGAGAGCATGTTTTTCTCTTTCATTAGTTTCATATCTTTTATTTTGATCAGAAGTTGTGGGAAATGTAGTTGGTACATTGTACCCAATTAACACTATGCTCCACACATCAAGATCAATAGAATTTAGATAAGTCTCCATTCCGATTTTCTAGAATACATAATGATGGGACTTTTCAAAATTTGGCAAAATTTTGTCTGGTTTTGGGCATGTCTATTTATCTTTGATAAATGGGGTCAAAATGTTCAGGGTTTTGGGTTTTGTTACCCATATTAAACTCATTTTTATCAAGCAAACCCTTATGTTATATTTTTGTGTTGACCTATTTAGGGGGTTGCCGGTCTCTTATGCCACCCGACTGAGCCTTGTCTTTCGTATTGTTACCAGCCCCTTCACCCAACCTATCAGTCTTTTCCTTCCATTTGGGTACTATTTATATTTTTCATAAGTCGGGTGGTTTTTCCCTATGCAATGATGTGCATAAAATTTTGTGCCTCCAGATGTTTTTTCTTTTCCTGTTCCATTTTCCAACCCCACTATCATAAATTACTTTTCCATATTAGGCTTTGTGGGTCGTACGATCACGGGGTTCAGATCTAGACCGTTACTCGTAGACCTTGCAAGGTTTCCTACCGACGCCACTAAAGTGGTGCGAGGTATGCAAGATGCCATCATCTATCGAGTACAATGGAGTGGGGTCTGTCCTAATGTGCCAACAATGACAAGTGGATGCCATTTCAATGGTGGATGTTTAATGACAGGGATTAATGATGACCATCCCTCGTAGGCCTCGCATGAGCGGATTAATGTTTTTGAAAATGTCGTGAGGCATGCAAACTGGTGACACATTGCTTGGCTCAATGATACAAGGTGGCTGGATGGGGCCTACTGCTCAGTCGTGGGTTTCTGACTGTGAAGGGTGTGATTGGCTACTGGGTTGCCCAAGTGATGATGTGAATTTTTCAACGATCTTTGACTCAATCTGAGTCATCCGACATGCCAATTTTTTTCACATCATGGTTTGAATTCAAAATTTTATAATTCACCCATGTGAGGATTATTTGCATTCTACAAGTTATTCTCATTAATAGCATAGGTTTTTCAGTGCATCTTCACCTGATTTTCCTTGCATATGACCGGTATCCACCTGATAGTGCAATGATGGGTTGTACACCATTTTCCATGAGCTCATAATTATTCTCTGATGGCAATGATAGCCACTAATCGCTCACTTGTTCGTACTACATTTTGAGCAATTAATGTTCCTTGTACTGACTTGCTCGATAAATTCTCACTAATTTGATCATTTTTGTCATTGCATCATTGTATTGAGTTTTGTTTGTTTGCAAGTGATTGTTTTCTTTCTAAGTTTGAAGCTCATGAACCTAATGGACAAGTCAGCAGTATGATGAAGTGTTCGAGTGAGTGTAGCCAATTTGAAACACAAGTAGAAATGAACTTCTAGAATAGTCATTCAAAGGGTAGAGAGGAGGTCAGGACATTCCACGTCACCTGTCGAGCTCTATTCGAGCTCTGATGGTGAAGGGTCCGAAACTGACTCGGACTACCGTTGCTACCTTGCCCCCATGACTCAGCTCATGGGAGCAGATGAGGAGGTGCTCGCGGTTTCTCCAATTACTATGGTTGCACCATGTAATGTTGTTGGGTCTGGTACTAGTGCAAGAAAGGAATCGATCTCGCTTCTTACTAAAGTGAGAACCAGGAGCGGTCGCCTGTATTGGGGCCATGTGGTTACTTGGGGTGTTGGGAAATGAGTGGTGTTACTAGGGTGATTCTTTCTGCCTTTTTGCGATGTTGTGGTGGTTCGAGTTTGATGCAGACATGTGCTTGGGTGGCACGATGTTTTTTGTCTTTTCTGACTGGTTACTGGGGTGTAACTATTTCTTGATTCCTCTGTGCATATTGTAGTTATTTTTGATGATGAAGAGTTTTTTAACTTTGAATTTCATTTGGTTAAAATGAAATTCATTTTGAAATGAACAATAGAGCTCAATACTTGTTTCTCTCTTGTTCTTTAAAGGATATTTCACGGCTCATTGTTGAGGGTCAAATTTTGTATCATGAGGCTCAGGCTATGTACAGTGAAGTTATATTGTGGTATTTGGAATGTGCTTGTTGGAAAATTATTCCAGGATGGATGATTGTATAAAATATGCATGCTATTCTTTTATAATGATTGATATTAATAAATCTATAAAATAACTAAGAAAATTGCTCTCCTGTGTATATATCATGGATTATGAATGGATTTATCAATGATTTCTTCATTCAGTTTCAATGGTATATTTGGAAATATAATTAGTTTTCTTGCTTTAACTTAATGAGTTAATCAAATGCTTGAAAAAGGAATTATAGGTCTTTGATTATGTGCTTAGGATTTACTAAGGAGTATTGTTTTAAGTAATGGAAAATATCATAATTTAAAGCATTCTAATGATAAGTTCTATGATATCAAAGTTATGTTTTATATGACTCCCACCCAGTTGGATAAGACACTGAGGAGTTAAGTCTAGATCCTTTTTTAAGAATTGCACAAGAGTGAATCTAAGTGTAAGGGTTCAAGATCTGAACATTTTTAAAAATCAAATTATATCTCTCTAGAGATACAAACCTTATACTGAGTCTTCTTTCCTAGCTTTAGATAGTGAGTTTTATTCTTTGGTTTTCCAAAACCTAGATAGATGTTATCTAATTGCATTAATAGGAATGTATCTATGTATAGAAGTGTTCCTGAGGAATGCAACATTTTTATGAACACATATAGGAAAACCCTCCTTGGTTTCACAAAGCCAAAAGTGTAGAAGATATTAGTCTTTGATTGAATCTTGTTAGTTGGCCATTAGCTTTGTGAATTCTTGATTATAGATTTAAGAAACCTCTTAGAGAATTATGAAGACTTAATAGGAATTCTAAAAAAACCAACAAAATGGTGACTTTGTTGGGGATAAACTCAGAAGTTGTGGTTATAAGCGGTGTTTTTATAAAGTCATTCTACTCCTTAACATATTACTTGTAACCAGAGGTTGAACTTTATGGAATTGTTTTCTACCTAAATCACTAGTTGAATGGTGATTTTATTGGGGAGAACTGAGAAATTTAAAAGAAAAGAGAGAGAAACCATAGAGGTAGGCGGTGGCCTGCTCGAGTCATTTGTTTGGTGGATCTAAGTTTTAAGTGTGGATGGTAAGAGGTTATGGAGTTGGAAAGGATTGGTAGCAGTATGATGTCAGAGTATTTAAGTGTGACTCTATTGTGGACAAAGACCCATAACATGATTAGTTTTTGAATATGAATTTCATATTCTTTTGAAATTCAATCCTCTATTGAGGAGGTGGCAACTTTTTCTAAAGAACCAGTTGATATATAAGGAAAATTCCCAGATCTGTAACATTTGCAGTCAGGGAGTGAAGGTTAAAAAATGCTGCTTAATTTCTAGGTATTCTCATTAATCCAAACAGGTCAATATTTTGATTATTAGAAACGTTTGTAACTAGGGATGATTAATGGTTCCTAATTAGAAGTTCTAGCATTAAGAAAGGAACAGTGATTAATCTTTCCATACTTCTAATAGTGCAATATGTAATATGATTTGAGAATTATGCATATGTTGTATGATGCCTTTAACAGTTCAAGGCATAAGTATTTCAGTCAAATTTTAGGGTCATGGTTGAATTAGTAAATGATGTATTTGATAACCATGAATAAAGTTGATAGTGATTGAATGGGTACAAGAAATTTCCCGTATGAAATGTCAAACACAAATATGAAAAGGGGAGAATTTTCAATAAGCCCTTCAAGGGATCTTGTAATTCAAAGGTCTATGCCATTGATTTTTAGTGGTATTAAGGGTTTCCCTAATATAATTCCTAAGAATATTAGGAAGTATTTTCCCAAATACACAGGGAAAAAAGCAGAATCTGCCTCTAAGAATCTGCAAAATTTTATAGTTATGATGGGAGATTATGAAGCCAATCATGAGGATGTTGTTATGAAACTATTTTTTCAATATTTGAAGGATAATGCTAGGAATTGGTTCTCATGTTTGCCTGCATGTTCTATTAACTCATGGAATCAATTGGTGATAATTTTTATTGAACAATTTGGTGAAAGGGTAAATCCAAGTGAGGTGAGGAAAAGTTTTATGGAAATCCATATAAGTGAAAATGAGTTGGTCCCTATTTTCAATCTTTGATTTGCAAAGGCTGTAAGGGAAATCCCAAAAAGTATGCGACCAAATGATGATGAATGCTTGGTTGTGTACCTTGGTGCTTTTGACAGTAAGATGGGATTCTTGTTATGAGATAAAAAACCTGGGACATTATATCAGGCATATCAAATTTCCATGGACATTGAGAATAATTTGAAGTACTCAATGATGAAAGGATATCTAGCTGCAAGTGTGTGTTATTCCAACACACCTTATACAAATAAATTTCAAGGATCAGATAATGGAAATGGTTTTGAAGTTGACAATGCTCTTGCTGTTATGATCTCTCCATCATTAAAATATGAAGATCATAGTAAGCTCCAAATTGAGTGTCAACAAAATTTGAGCACTGGTGATCAAAAATATTTTGTACAAAAATTGTATGAAATAAAGAGACAAGAGGGAGAATCGTCATATCGGTTGTTTTTTGAGGGGTTTGGATGCTTTCATAGAATTTCCCAAAGATTTTAGACCTAAGGATTCTATGTGCATTAATTTTTTTTGTGAGATTTATGAACCTAGGTTGAGTACTTTACCCGAGGAATTGAAGCCCCATAGCTTTGATCAAGTACCTGATTGGATAAAAACTGTGGAATCAACCAAGTATGGTTATATACTAAATATGGATTTCCAAAATGGAGATGACAACTGTCATATTGAAAGAAGTCATACAACAATGCAAACAAATGAAAAGAATATGTTAGAAAATGAAGTTCCAAGTTGTATGGATGAGGATGAACATTGTGATCAGCTCACAATCAACACATGTGCAAGTCCTTGCAGCAGTGAGGAAGATCATGACACATGGGATGATAACAGAGTAGATGTGCTATCAATGCAACATGTTTTTTGTGTAAATGATGAGGTATTTGATGATAATGAGGTGTGTGTTCAATACTGTGATCTAAAGAGTAATACTAAAGGTAACCAACACATTGATGAATGTATTGGTGTTACTTATGATCTTGACTATTTGTATGAAGCTGAGATGGAATTGTTGTCACCCTATGAGTTGAGCTATTCTGAGACCAATAACGAAAATGTCATTGATATTGCTGGTGAAATTTTTTCAGCTTATAATGAAAATGTCATTGATATTGCTGGTGAAAAGTTTTCAGCTTATAATAAAAATGTCATTGATATTGCTGGTGAAAATTTTTCAGTTTGTGCTAAAATTTTCACCTATCAGTTAATACATACAACAGGTGGTGTTGAACCCCAAGAGGCCAGTGTACACAATTGTTTATCTGTTTCTTTTGTTGAAGTTGGTTTGCTAGAGCCTACCTTTGAGGTTTTTCATTCAAAATTAGATGATGGGATGTAGGGGGAAGTACATTGTGAGAGGCCTAAGATGAATGTGTTCACATATTTCCCAGAGCAAGATGAGACTTATAATTCCTATTCCTATAATATCAGGAAGTGTTCTAGGATATTTGAACACAAATGTTGGCAATTAGGCTTGTATTGTAATCATCAGAGTGAGGATTCCCCAAAGTGTACACTTTCTATTTTATGCAACAATGGTTTGTACAACATACACAAAGTTTCCTATGAGATTTTTCATTTCGAGGTGGAAATTGATTTTGGTGCCATATTTTTTGATGCCAATTTGTGTGAGATCAAAGATCAGATTGATTATGAATGCTTCTATTTTTCAGTACCAATGAAACATGACCAGGAGTAGACCAAAGTGGAATTTCACAATGATTATGAATTTCAGTTGGTGTCAGATTGCATATTGCAGATTGATAGATTTAATGGTGGCATTGGAAAACACAGTGTTATAGTGGGACATGTTAGTGATGAAGCTAATTTTCAGATTTGGTCTACTCTAGGTAGCAGAGAATTTTGTTTTTGACAGGGGTAAATTCTTGTTTCTCCTGTTTGGGGGCCTAGGGCCACCAAGTTGCATGTAAAAAATATTTCAATTGTAGCCTAGTGGAGCATTCATCAGGGTACTTATTTGACTCAATGTTGGGTTTGCTCCCCAGGGATCTAGGTTCTTGCTATGCCCATAGGGGTCATACATCCCTAGTTGGAGCCACTGATGGGACTTTTAAAAATTTGGCAAACTTTTGTCTGGTTTTGGGCATGTTTGTTTATCTTTGATAAATGGGGTCAAAATGTTTAGGGTTTTGGGTTTTTTTACCCATATTAAATTCATTTTTATTAAGAAAACCCTTACGTTATATTTTTGTGTTGACCTGTGTGGGGGGTTGCCGATCTCTTATGTCATACAATTGAGTCTTGTCTTTCATATTGTTACCAGCCCCTTCACCTGACCTATCGTGTTTTTCCTTCCATTTGGGTACTATTTATATTTTTCCTAAGTCAGGTGGTTTTTCCCTATGCAATGATGTGCCTAAAATTTTGTGCCTCTGAAGGTTTTTTCTTTTCCCATTCCCTTTGCCGACCCCACTATCATAAATTACTTTTCCATATTAGGCTTGGTAGGTCGTCCGATCACGGGGTTCACATCTGGACCGTTCCTCACATAACTCACAAGGTTTCCTACCGACATCACTAAAGTGGTGCGAGGTATGCAAGATTTCTGCAATCTGTCAAGTATGGTGGAGTGGGGTCTGTCCCGATACACCAAAAATGACAAGTGGATGTCATTTCAATGATGGATGTTTAATGACAGGGATTGATGATGATCGTCCCTCTCAGGCATCGCACGAGCAGATTAATATTTTTGAAAATGCTGCGAGGCATGTGAACTAGTGACACGTTACTTGGCTCAGTGGTACAAGGTGGCTGGATGGGGCCTACTGGTCAATCGTAGGTTTTTGATTGTGAAGGGTGTGATTGGTTGTTGGGTTGCCCAAGTGATGATGTGGATTTTTCAATGATCTTTGACTCAATCTGAGTTGTCCGACATGCCAGGTTTTTCCACATCGACGGTCTAAATTCAAAATTTTACAATTCACCCATGTGAGGATTATTTGCATTCTGCAAGTTATTCTCATTAATGGCATGGGTTTGTCAGTGGATCTCGTCTTGATTTTCCTTGCGTACGAGTGGTATCCACTTGATAGTGCAATGACAAGTTGTACGCCATTTTGCATGAGCTCAAAATTATTTTGTGGTGGCAGCGACAACCACTAATCACTCGCTTGCTCATATGACATTTTGAACAATTGATGTTCCCTGCACCGGCTTGCTTGATAAATACTCGCTAATTTTCTCATTTGCATCATTGCATTTTGAGTTTTTTTTGTTGCAGGTGATTGTTTTCTTTCTGAGTTTGCAGCTCATGAACCCAATGGATAAGTCAGAAGTATGACGAAGTGCTCGGGTGAGTGTAGCAAATTTGCAACACATGGAGAAACTAATTGTTCCCAATACTTCTGGAACAATCATTCAAAGGGTAGAGAGGAGGTTTGGACATTCCACATCACCTGTCGAGCTCTCTTCGAGCTCTGATGGTGAAGGGGTTGAAACTGACTCAGACTACCGTCATTACCTCGCTGCCCTGACTAAGCTCATGGGAGAAGATGAGGAGGTGCTCGTGGTTTCTCCAATTACTGTGGTGCCACGGTGTAATGTTGTTGGGTCTAGTACTAGTGCAAGCAGGGAATCATTCTTGCTTCTTATTGAAGTGAGAACCAGGAGTGGTTGTTTGTATCGGGGTCGTATGGTTACTCAGGGTGTTGGGAAATGAGTGGTGTTGTCAGGGTGATGCTCTCTGCCTTTTTGCATTGTTGTGATGGTTTGAGTTTGATGCGGACGTGCGCTTGGGTGGTGTGGTGTTTTTTGTCTTTTTTGGTTGGTTACTGGGGTGTAACCATTTCTTGATTCCTTTGTGCATATTGCAGTTATTTTTTATGATGAGGAGTTTTTGAAATTTGAATTTCATTTGGTTAAAATGAAATTCATTTCGAAATGAAAAATGGAGCCCAATGCTTGTTTCTCTCTTGCTCTATAAAGGAGATTTCATGGCTCATTGTTGAGGGTCAGATTTTGTACTATGAGGCTTAGGCTATGTACAATGAAGTTATATTGTGGTGTTTGGAATGTGCTAGTTGGAAAATAATTAAGAAAATTTCTCTCCTGTGTACATATCATGGATTATGAATGGATTTATCAATGATTTCTTCATTCAGTTTCAATGGTATATTTGGAAATGTAATTATTTTTCTTTCTTTAACTTAATGAGTTAATCAAATGCTTGAAAAAGGAATTATAGGTCTGTGATTATGTGCTTAGGATTTACTAAGGAGTATTGTTTTAAGTAATGGAAAATCTCAAAATGTAAAGCATTCTAATGATAATTTCTATGATATCAAAGTTATGTTTTATATGACTCTCACTTGGTTGGATAAGGCACTAAGTAGTTCAGTCTAGATCCTTTTTTAAGAATTGTACGACAGTGAATCTAAGTGCAAGGGTTCAAGA
The DNA here is from genome assembly GCA_007115665.2 of Sequoiadendron giganteum. NCBI lineage: Eukaryota > Viridiplantae > Streptophyta > Pinopsida > Cupressales > Cupressaceae > Sequoiadendron > Sequoiadendron giganteum. The sequence goes on along the minus strand of CM021101.1, from coordinate 743,833,478 downwards.
TCTAAACATTTTTAAAAATCAAATTCTATCTCTCTAGAGATACAAACCTTATACTAAGTCTTCTTTCCTAGCTTTAGATAGTGAGTTTTATTCTTTGGTTTGCCAAAACCTAGGTAGATGTTGTCTAATCACATTAATAGGAATGTATCTGTGTATATAAGTTTTCCTAAGGCATGCAACATTTTTATGAACACATATAGGAAAACCGTCCTTGGTTTCACAAATCCAAAAGTGTAGGAGATCTCAATCTTTGACTGAATCTTGTCAATTGGCCATTAGCTCTGTGAATTCTTGATTATAATGTTAGGCAACCTCTTAGAGAATTATGAAGCCTTAATGGGAATTTTGAAAACACCAACCCATAATTAGTTCCATCAAATAATGGATCTCTAGTCATGGATGTGCCTTCATGAGCTTGAGACATTTTGAAGAGACTCCAAGGAGAGAATCAATCCTAGGTTGGATAGACCTATTAGAGGACCCTATTCTCTGATACCAATTGTTGGAGTCAAAAAAACACTAAGAGGGGGGGGTGAATTAGTGCCATAAATTGATTTAAATTTTTTTACATAAACTGAAACAAAGCAGATTTATCCTCTCATTTATCAATGATTAACTCATCCATATATTGAATGCAATCACATATAACTACAATGAGAAGTATAATAGTGAAACTTAGCATAACAAAGAATTCACACAATGTATCAGTGGAACCACAGATAAGAAAAGTGACACAAGATATGCCGAGTGGTAAACCCTCCTGGGGTAGAAAAACCATTCCTAAACTACTGCCTTTCTAGGCTTATATTTTAAAAACCACTTTTGACAATGCCTTATAGGCTGATTTCTGAGCACCAGCTCAAGGAGCACCAACCCCTCATTTTGAAACACCAATTTCAATGAGCACCAATCCCTTTTTAGTTTACAAAAAATATAATGATACAAAGGATCTCTTTGTTTCTCTGTTTTCTCACAAGTGCCTCTTAACAGACAATACCTACAATCCTCAAAGTTCAAGAATGATTTTTCAAAATTCTAGCCATTGTCTCATCTTGAGACAACTTGATATTGAACATATATTTCAGATTTTCAATCTCGAAAACAAAACATGTCTTCCTGTGAAGACAATACAATAGCTATGTTTTTCTCACTAGTTTTCATAGTCATTTCTCATAGTGCTAAAAATAGTTATCATTCTCTATTTTTCTTCTTACAAATATGTCTTAATTACATTTCAAAAATTACAACCCAATAACTTATCTCTTTTCTGCATATTTGAACAACATAGGTAATAATTTTTAATGTACCCAACTTCTATGGAATCTATTTGCCAAGTATTCCAGTGATTTTGAGAAGTACTCGACATGGAGGATTGTTTCTGATAGAATGGCCAAGGAAAAATGTATTTTGAGAAAGAAGAATCTGAACCCTATCCACTCAAGGAGCCTGCATAGGAAATTCTATTTGAAAAAAAAATTAAACAATATATTCCATGCACCATCTAAAATATCCTTGAATACTGCTACAACAAAATATAACCGAAACCCCATTTTTGTGCACCCAAGAACAACTACCACTAAAACCAAGAGAAAGAATGATATATTTTGCAAAAAGAATTATTACCCACTAACCAAAACTCAATCCCTTGAAGCAGGAGCAAGTATGATAAGATAATTTCTTTTGGTATCTATTTGAGACTATGAGTAACTGAAATGCAGTATTTTTTACCACAAAAAATAAACCCCATTTGAGCATTTTTCAGAAAAGAAGAAAAAACTATCTTCTATTTTGTGCCATGAGAAGTAACGGTCCCTCAAATTTCAAATGATTAGATGAATACCTAAAGTGAGTGTGAGAGAATTTGTCATGGAGAATTTTAACAACTTGGTTGAATGATAAAACAACAAAGCTTCTTCCAAGTTTGAGCCTTCACCCAAAGACAAACGGTTGACAAAGATACCAACCATGGCATGGATCTTACAGAGATCTCTATTTGTTTTCAATGAGTAATAGCAAGACAAAAAATGACTGAGTAACAATTGAGACTCAACACCCGTGGTGGCGACAAAGCTTGGGTTCCAAACCCTCAAGCTTGTAAAACACAATAAGAATTACCTAATTTCCTTTTGCAAAGAAATCGATGAATTTTCCAATTCATAATACCATTTCAAGTCCACGGCATCATGCAATTTGACTTAATCAAATTCATCCATGCAAAAGACTGACACCATAATTAAAAAATTTACCATGTGATTTCCTTGTCTTACTAACATGTCGATTACCTTAGACATCAAGACATTATTACAAGAGTCAATGTCAGTCACTTTCCTAGTGACTTGAAAAGTAATTCCTCTTACCTTTTGTCAGCCTTAAGGCCTAGTGAATTATCAAACATAAGACCTGATACATATATGACCTTTATTCAAAGCCATTTGCTATGATATAAATCCTGATTTATTTGATGCATTTTGTAACGATATAAAGTTTCATTCCATGCTAAGAGAGGTTCAACTTATTGACATTTCATGATAACCATATTAATACCCGAAACATAGGACTCCCTTTAAAGTCATTTGTCAAAAAATGTAAGTCACAAATAATGCATCAAATTAGTATTACCAAGATTTCCATGATATTGCCATGTTCATACTATCTCCAAAAGAAGATGTTAATTGATATCAACGTATCAAATTCCAAATGCCAACTCCAGTTATGATTCCAAAAACCAAATGTTTATACGCATTACCTGTATGAGGCTGAAAAGAGAAACACAACTATGATGTAGTTCAAAACCTTATCAACGCCAAGTAACCACATAAATCTGATCATACCAATACCATATAAACCTGTAGATCACCTTATCATAGTATAACATAAAATGCCAAACTTGTCAAACTAGAATTATACCACCTAAACATAGAATCATAATCCTGTAAACAAGATGCCTTTAAATCTGCACATGGAGTCAAGAGATCAGTACCATCAAAACCATTATCACAATGCCGAAGCCAAAACCAAGTATGCCAAGATAGAATATAAACAAGAGTGCCAACCAGCTGAATGTAAAATGTGCAACTGATAATCAATCACCAAGATTCCAATATGAAACACAATATTGTCATAAAGGACAAATACCAAAAGAGAAGCTCAACACTTTAGCAAGTATAATGGATAAGACACCTCTAGATCATGCGACATTATTTGTAAAGTTTTAGGAAGGAGGAAGGTGTTAGAGAAGCATGTGGATAGGTCTGTAGGGTGGCACAATAACTCTAAAATAATCTACTATGTCCTTAAGGCTGACCTAGTGTAGTGTGTGAAAATTAAAATTCTAGGATTTGGTGCTATTTTGGATCAAGGCTAACCTATTCCTTAAGTGAAATTGTTAGCATGTAAATGTAGGGAGTCAATTATTGTAAGTGGCATTAAATTATTATGTTATTTGTCTATAATTTGGGACACTTGTGTTTTTAACTCTTCTATGGATGAAAACCCATAGGATTTTGTGGTCATTAGACGAAAACCCAACGATCACTAGGATTACAAGATGAAACCCCTTCGGTTCTTGAGGGAATTCTCATTCAAGGATTTTATAAGAAAATTAGTAATACTTTTGTAGATATGTGGTAATCTTGTATATCATTTTGGATCATTTTTGTGAGTTGTAATTAATCTATCATTTATGTGAATGAGATTTTGAAGTTTATCAATATATTGGAGTATCATCTTTGTGTTCATAAGTTTTTGTATCTAAAAATTAGTCTATTTTTAAAATTATCTGCTAGAGACATTACAAAGAATTATTTTAATATTCTAAAGGATAAGTTGACTACTACACTAATTCTCAGAGTACTTGACCCATAAGGTCTCTTCATAGTTGTCACTAATACTTTAGGTGAAGGTTTGGGAGGGGTTTTAATGCAAGAAGGTCAATTACAAGCCTGTGAGTCTAGGACATTAAAACCTTATGAGAAAATATGCTCCACAATATTTGGAGCTACCATCAATTTTACATGCTCTCCAAGTGTGGAGACATTATCTAATATAATAAATTAATTCAAACTCAGGTTAGATAATGAAGGACTTAAATAGATTTTCACCCAATTGAATCTCAATGATAAACAAAGATTTTGGCTAGAACTATTAAATGATTACAAATTTAAGATAAATTACATCAAATTAAATAATAATAGAGTTTCTCATCCACTAAGTTTCTTGAGGCATATATTAGCAACGATCTTTGTTTGCTTTGATTTTAGAGATCATGAATTTAAAATATTTGCAAAAGACAATTGGTATAAGTAATTAAAGGAAGCCCTAAAAAAATTCCCAAGATAATAGATATGTGGGATATAATTTTAAATCCAATGGAATCCTAAGATTTAACAAAAGAATGCATGTTATAGTTCATAACAACTTGAGAAATTTTGTGTTCAAAGAATCTCATTGTGCCCTATATGTCAGTCACCTGAGACTAAAAAAATTATTAGTGGATGTAAAGCCACTATATGTTTGCAAGGGAATGAAGCAAGATGTAGCAAAATTCATGGTGGGGTGTCTCAAGTGTAAATAGGTTAAAAATAAATATCAAAACCCAACAAGATTATTATATCATGAAATTCCAAAGTGGAAATGACAAGTAACCAATATGGATTTTGTCTAAGGTCTACCTATGTCAACGAATAGACATGAACAAATTCTAGTAATAGCTGAAAAGTTTATGAAAGTGCCTCACTTTATACAAGGAAACCGTAAAAATGGAGAACCTATGATTGCAAAAAAAAATGCACAAAATATTTCAATAACATGGAATTTCAGAGAAAATAATCTCAATTAGAGATGTGTGGATGACTTCAAGGTTTTGGAAAGCCTTGTTTTAAATGTTAGATACCAAAATAAATATAAGATCAACTTATCATCTAGATATAGATGGTCAATCCAAAATATTGGAATACTTGTTGAGGATGTATTGCATGGATCAACAATATAAGTGTGAGGAGTATCTACCACTAGTTTATTTTTCCTATAATAATTTATATTATTTTGTAATAAAAATGTCCCATTTTTAAACATTATATGGTAGGAAATTCCAAATTCCTATGAGTTTGATAAACTAGAAGATAGAATTAGCATTGGGCCAAAAATCCTATAAAAAAAGTAAGAGTAAACTAAGCTAATTAGAAAGAGATTGGCCAAAGAAAACAATAGAAAAAAAATCTATGTTGTTACCAAACATAAACCCTAGCTTTTCTCTATAAGAGATAAAGTAATCTTAAGAGTTAAACCCCAAGAGAGTTCAATAAAATTTGGAAAATATGCTAAATTAGCACCAAGATATATGGGTATGTTCAAAATTTTATAAGTTAACCTATTTTCCTATAAAATAGATCTACCACTTGTTGGTTATTTTTTAGGAACCAAATTTAATCTCACCAGATGCTTGTGAATTTTCCAAAATTCAATGATTAGCAAAGGTAAGGATTGGCCAACGAATAGGTATAGGCTTGATAGGCTTCTACCACTGCACTTCGGGCTTTGTGAAACCGAAGAGGGTGATCCTAACAATGTTCAAATGATATTATTGTGCCATTTTATTATAAACACTGTGAAAAATAGATGCATTCCTATAAGCTACTAACTAGATAAAATCCCTCAAGGATTTGGCTCAACCTTAAGTGAATCATTACCTAAAGAAAAGAATGAGTGGTACTTCATAACACTTTAATGAATGGTGTGTAAGTGTTTTTCATTTAGATTTGTGTCTTTGTCAGGTACATGCCGAGTCATTTACATCTAGGATGACCAAACTAATAGACGAATATTTTATCCATGGGTAACAGATTCCTATTTGTAACAAATTGTAATGCCTTAGCAATTAAACTCAACATTTATAGGCTATTGATATATTTCTTTGCAATACATAACTCATTATATCCAGAAACAAAAACTACTTAGTAATCCTTGGATTCCATCTCACAAACCTATGATTTCATTAAAGCATTTAATCAATTCTTTGAACTAAAGTAGAAATAAAACCATACATTCAACCAAACGATTGAAAAAAAAAAAAAATCCTTGATCATTCTATTCATAATTTGGGAGACAAAATACACGGGAGAGAATTTGTTACAAAATTTCAATTCTCATTCATGTGTTGTTACTACTATAAAACCATTGAGCATATTACAAATTATAATGCATACCTAAGACTCAATACTATTCTATTCTTTTGTTCTTGAATTGCAAAATTTTCTATTATATGAGTTCAACCTTTCTCCAACCAAAGACCTCTATGTAATTGGCCGTGAAGTTCCATTTATAGAAACATGGGAGCAAAAAGCCTCAAGCCAAATTACAACTTCAGTCACATCTTACATTTGATATTCATTTCATTTCAATTTTAAAACTTCCCCAGGTGTTTATATTTTCACTTTGCAGAAAGGGGAGAGGCACATAAGACAAAAACCCTTTTCCATCATTCAAAGAAGACATTGCTCGCCTTCCAAAAGGAATCTCTCATCGTTATAGTAGCATCAAAACATCTCACCCATGTCAACCTCTGAGATTTTCCATGTCAACGTCCAAAAACAAAAACTCCAAACTAGGACTTTGTTTTTGCAATGGTTCATCATCTTCAAAATCAGAGTATGCATGTCTCCTTCATGATTTTGTTGAAAATAGAGAATTTGTCTCATCATCATCAAATTCTTCTAGACTTGCAAGTGTAAGGAGATACTAGGAATATTCTAGATCATCTTTTGCCTCATCTTCCATGGAAACATTAGGTTCCTCCATATAAGAATCATAAGCCTTGTGGTCCTTATCCATCTTCTTTTTCTCCTTAGGCTGGGTCAATTTCTCTAATTTAGCTTTTGATTTTTCTAAACTCTATTCCTTCATGAAAATATTACCAGGCCTACCTTGGTTACAAACAAAAACTCTACTCCTCAAGTTGTAAGTCTTCTTAGCTTCACCCCCCATGAGTATGGAAAAATCTCTCTTCATTGCCTTTCACTTCACAAACTTCTTGGACATGTTTGGCTTAATTATAGGTGTGCCATTCTGGGTTTTAGGCCTCTTGACCCTACTCTGCTTGGGTTTCCTCTCAGGTTTAGTAGGGGACTCTTTAAGATCACTCATTTTCATAGTATGATGGGACTAATATTTGTAAAATTTCACTTATAGAAGAATATCATTCGTTTGTACTTTTAGAGACAAACATGCAAAACAAAAACTCTTCCCAAACCACACATAATTCCCACCACTCCAAATGGAAAATGCACACAACCAAGCGCCTCACAAACTCTAAGTATCTAAAGCATAAAGAGATTTTAAAAATTCCCCAAACTAGCTAATTTATGCACAATTGACACTTAAAAGTTTGGATACTTGCTTACCTAGGAAAAAATTTCCTTCAAAGCCTTTGCAACTGTTTGCCTAAGCTCTCCACACCTTCTTCTCCAGTTCTAGACCAATTATTTAGTTCTCGTCTATTGCAATTGTGAAAGAAAATGGTTGATAGCCCTTCTTTATGGTGAATGCTAAGAATGTGTCCATCATTAATGTTCAAAGTAAAGCTCATGCAAGCGAACTGACAATCAACCATTCAAGCTTGAATCCTAGCCATTGATCCTCCAGCTTCAAAATTTCATCTATGGCTCTCATTTACCCTCGTTCCTTTAAATTTTTTAGTGATGCCCACTAGATACTGCCATGTAACCCTTTAAACACCTTAGTCACCTTTTATCTGATAGTCATCACACATCGACACATTGGTTCATGCTCCCTCAAGTGAATCCATGATGAATGAAGACTCAGTGATGAGGGGGATATTCCACCAAATGTTCCATTGCTCATCACTGATATATGTTTTAAAACTTTCTTTGAAATTACAATGGCCTTAGGTGGCGTGATGGGTGCCAGGCACAACAATTATATTTCCCATCATTGATTCATATTGCAATAGTAAAAAAATATTAGTGATGGAGAACTCTTAGCAATAGGTAAAGATCATACCACATGTCCATATGACAAGATCAAGGGTTGAGGAAGCACCAACCTTAGTAATATTTCACATTTGTGAAGCAACATTGGAACAAAGAACTTTATCACACATCACTAATTTATAACTGAGAACTCATAAGAAATTAGTGATAGCAAGAAAATTTAGTCATACAAAGGATACTACCTATATCACTCATCACTACTTTAAAAATCACGACTAAAAATCCATCCACAATGAGTGATACAAAGGGGATAATTTCATCACACATCACTAATTTGAGGTCAACAGTCTAAAGATAATCTATGATGAGTGATATGCAAGGTGATAAACAAGAGCTTAAGTGAACAAATTATGCATGTGCTTACATGGTTTTTTAATAAGGGAACCTTCTCAGACAACGTAAGATAAGGCCTTAAAAGAAAAACTATTTTAGGAAAAGGATGTATAGGCCAAACAAGGCCGATTAATCAACATTATAAAATAAAGGAATTTATTGGACCTAGGCACATGAAAAATTTAGCGACAGTAATGGGAAACCCTAAACCCAAGGGAACGATCACCTCATGGACTTCAATGACTCAAGTTGTTTCTAACATGACCAAGAACAAACCACATGTGGACAAAGGAATAGACTGAAATACCAAAGGTTTAGACAAAGGACAAAATATTCTAAGGAAAACAACTCCCCACATAAAACCCTAAACCCTTAACAGACCAAGAGGACACCAAATACAAATCATTTTCAGACCAGTGGAATAAAAAAATTTGAGGTTTCCACCAATGGCTCCAATTGGGGATGCATGCCTTTCCCAGGCATGGCAAGATTCCAAATCTCATGGTTCAAGAAAACCAAGCACAAGAACTAAAATCCAAGGACTCACTCAGACAAGGCAAGAGGATGAGAATAAAGAAAACCAACATATATACAACATTTACAGGATTGTATAATGTGCTCCTCACTTTAAATATTCTCTTAGAAGCCTTATCTAATGTATAACCTTTTAACCTTCATCTACAATTTAACAGGCTTCAAATTCACTTGGTGGCCACAGGCCTCCAAAAATGTAGAACTAATATTTACCTTTGTCAAATACTTTACTTTCTACTGTCTGCACTAGGCCAAATGTGAAAACATTGCCACCAAAAAGATAAATACTAACATCACCATTGACATGCTTGAACATAGAATTGTACTTTCCAAGGCCACCATTAACTCCATCAACTTGATACAATAAGTCAAGTACTAACTGAAACCCATAGTTAATATGATGTTTTATCTTATCCAACTCACATTCATGTTCCAGTAAATGATCATCCAATTGAGCTAAGAGATTGAAAAATTCATAGTTTTCTTGACCATTGACATCATAAAAGTTGACATCAAATTTAGTTTGCACATCAAACATGAAACTTTCATAAACACTTTATTCAAAAGTCCCATCCAGAAGCATATACCCAAACTGATACTTACACTCACCCGAGCATTGTAAATCAGTCACACTATCACATGCTCCACTACTTTGGAAATATGATCTATCAAAATCCATAATATATTTGCCCTCATTCATATCAGGATTATCACAACAAACGTCATTACTAATGACGTACAATGCATCAAAAAATATTTCCATTTCAAGTTTAGTAACATATTATGATTCCTCTGCTCTCCTCATTGGACTAATGTCTTAGATGCCAACCTTATAACCTTGCATAGGATGGTCTTTGACCATAATCCTCTTCTGGTGACCACTAATATTCATCCTACTATGGTCCTCTATCCTTTCCGCTTTGAAATAATGTGGAATGCTCATCCTGATTTCAAAAAGAAAATTGTTGAATGGTGGAATATTCTTGTCCAAGGATCCCCTATGTTTAGGTTCTGCTTTAAACTTAAACATATTAAACTGATGGTAAAAGGATGGAACAAAAATGTGTTTGGGGATGTGTTTCAAAGGAAACAATTGCTTGAAGGAAAGTTGAGGACCTTACAAAATAGCTTGGATGAGGGTGATGACAGTTAGTGGACTCACATCAAAGAACGACAAGCTAGAATGGAATGGGAAAGTGTCCTAAAAAATGAAAAGGTATTTTGGAAACAAAAGTAAAGGGTCCAATGGTTGAAGGAAGGAGATAGGAACACCTCCTTTTTTCATGTTTCTGCCATCAAGCACAAGAAAAGGAACCAAATTTATAAATTGAAAAATGCCACTGGGGAGGTGATTTCAAATCAAGCTCAAATTGGGATCTATGTGGTGAACTACTTCAAGGAGGCTTTTTCGGCTCTGGCTGATGCACCCAACCTGGCTTTGGACTATGCGATTCTTCAACATCTCCCTGCCTCCATCTCTCAAGAAGATAACTTGGGAATCCTTAGGACTGTTTCCATGGAAGAAGTTCATCTGGCTACCTTTAGCATGGGGGCTTTCAAAGCCTTGGGGCCTGATGGGTTTCCTCCTTTTTTTTCAGATTTTTTGGGATACTGTGGGTGGGGACCTTGCTCTTGCGGCCAGGTACTTCTTCAAATCTGGTAGGATCCTTAAATAATTGAACCACACTTTCATTGCTCTTATCCCAAAGATTAGTGAGCCTCTTTCTATGACTGACTTCCAACCTATTAGTCTTTGGAACACCTTTTATAAGATCCTTTCTAAGATATTGGTTAACTGCATCAAACCTCTCCTGGATAAAATCATTAGTCACACTCAAAAGAGGTTTGTCCCTGGGCGACATATTCTTGTTGCCACTTTGACAACCCATGAACTGCTCCACTCTATGGATAGATGTAACAATGCAGGGATGACTCTCAACCTTGACATTTCCAAAGCTTATGATAAAGTGTTGTGGGACTTCATCCCTAAGGTCTTGGCCAAGTTTGGGTTTAACATTTCGTTCATCAAACTCATTATGGAATGTGTTAGTACTATTAAGTTCTCAGTTATGATTAATGGATCCCCTTGTGGGTTCTTCTCTACTAGTAGAGGACTCAAACAAGGAGATCCTCTATCTCCCTATCTTTTCATTATGATTGTTGATGTGCTTAGTAGGAATTTCATGGGTCTGCTATTAGAGGGCTCCATTTCGGGTGTTAGAGCGGCTTCCTCTCTAAATCCGATTGTTGTGCAGCAATTTGTGGATGACACCTTTCTATTTGGAAAGGCCTCTGTGGTGGAAGCCAGAAAATGGAAAGCTTGTCTTAAAGACTATGCCTCTTGCTCTGGTCAATGCATCAATTACAATAAAAGCAAGATTTATTTTTCAATTGCATGCCTAATTTAAAAAATAGGGTGATTGCGGTTCTGGGATGTGTTGGTGATTCTCTCCCATCGGTGTACCTTGGGCTCCCTCTCATAGTTAAGGAGGTACCCATGGAGTTCTGGAATTCGGTTCTGGAAAGGATTCAAAGGAAGTTGGCTGGGTGGAAGGGCTCTTTGCTAAGCCATGTTGGAAAACTCCAACTACTCATTGCGGCTATCCAAGGTATCCCCACTTATTTTCTATCCATTTTTAAGATGCCTAAGTATATTGCTAATAAATTTGAAAGAATTCAAAGGAATTTCCTATGGTCCAGTACTGAGGAAAAAAAGATACTCGCTTTGGTGAAATGGGAAAGGGTCTACTATGCTAAAAATTGTGGTGGGCTTGGAATAAGGAAGATTGTTAACTCTAACAGGGGTCTAATGGCCAAGGTTGGTTGGGACCAGTTAAGGAACACTAAGGATTGGTGTAAATTTCTGAATGCCAAATATCTCCAGAACACACCCTTGATTGATTGTCTTTCGGAACCTCACCCCCAGGGCTCTATTGTTTGGAGGAGTATTTGCTACATAAAAGGCCTGCTAAAGAAAGGAATTAAATGGAAAATGAGAAATGGGATTAAAATCAGGTTCTAGGAAGATACTTGGCTTATTGACTCCTCTCTGGCTTCCTCTGGCTTTGGGGCAGTGATGGGAGCAGCTCAGAGATTCTTTGGCATACATATCAGTGACTATGTTTATGGACCTCCAGGAGCTAGGATTTGGAAGGATCTTACCCTTTGTTTCCCCCATTCTCTTAACCTTTGTTGTCTTGCTCAATCCCTTCAGGTGATTCTCTCCAGCACTAGGTTTCCTTCCTATGATAGGGAGGATGAGTTTTTTCTGGACTTTAGATAAACAAGGGGATCTCTCTGCACGATCAGCTCACAATTTGCTAACCAATGAAACTTCTGCTGTGGAACCCTAGAAGAAGGTTTGGAATCATCATATGATCCCTAAAATTATTTTTTTCTAGTGGACGACCTGTCATAATAGGATTCTAACCCAGAACAATCTGAGGACTTGAGGTTTTTTTTTTCCCAATAGATGTTTCCTTTGCAAGAAAGGGGAGGAAACTATCAGTCACCTTTTATTACACTGCCCATTTGCTGCTGAAGTTTGGGGGCTGGCTTTTGAGAAACTTGATGTCTCTTTGGTTATGAGTGAGGACCTTTTTTCATTTATTTTAGGTTGGTATGGCCCATTTTTCCACCCTCTGCCTGGCGAAATTTGGAAGCAGGTCCCCCCTATTTTAGGTTGGTGTTTATGGAAGGAGAGGAATAACAGGGTTTTCAGGAATATTGAGAGGAGCCCCAAGGAAGTCTTTGGCATTGGAGTTAAGCTCATTGAGGAGAATATCTCCCTCTTTAATGGGAAACTCCTGGAGAGGGGGCCGATGGATTATGAAATAAAAATGGCTAAAAAATGGCACCAAGATTTAAAGGCTAACTCCTTTGATAATGCAAAACTTTTAGCTAGAAAAAATACTAAACAGGAGCCTCCGGATAGAGGATGGTTTAAACTTAATTTTGATGGGGCTGCTAAGGGCAACCCAAGTAGGGCAAGAATTGGTGGAGTTATCAGAGATTCTATGGGAGCTCTGGTGGTGGGATTTTTTGGAGGTATTGGGTTTCAGTCGGCTTTAGTGGCGGAGGCTCGTGCGCTTCTAATGGGCATCAAAATTGTTGTTTCTCTGGGGATTGCTTATCTCCACATCGAGGGAGACTCCAAGTCAGTTACGAATGTTGTGAATAAAGACAGATTAATGGGTTGGAATACTAAGGACATTTTGTTGGATGTCAGCTTCCTCTTATCCAAATTTAGTGATAAAAAGGTGACCCGTATCTTCAGAGAAGGCAACCAGGTGGCGGATGCCTTGGCTAATCTTGGAGGAAAAAGGAAAGGCTTCCACCAAATATTCAAGCATTAATCGTGCGGGAACAGGGCTACCATGGTTTGCAATGAGTTTTAATCTTTGGATGACGGGAGCTAATTGGGGGACCCACTAGATTTTTTTGGGAATTTGGTGGATGAGTGTTAAATTTGAAATGAAGTACAGGTGGAGGTTTCTTGGGAAAGATTTGCATGTGTGGAGCATGGAAAGGAGGATCCACATGTCTATCATTTGGAAATGGTGGATGGGGTCGGGTTCTAAGGTTATAGTAAGGTTGCGGGGATGGGAATTAAATTATGGGTTCAAGTTTAATTGTGGCAGCTTGATGATGGTTAGGTGGAAGGACATGAATTCATATCTACGAAGCCACACTGTGTGATCTATTCCCTTGGGGATTCTTGGATTTCTTGTTTTATCTCCTCCATGCATCTAGGGGAGTGAATGTATTCATAATGATTTGACTATTCATGTTGGGAGATGGCCTTGTAGGGGCTTTGGGCCGGTTAGTTTAGCACGGGCCTTTTTTGGCTTGATTTGGATGCTTACTAATTTTAGTTATCCGGCCTTTTCGATTGGGTTTTTGTGCATCCCCTGCTTGTCCGACAATTCTTGCCTTCTTGGCTGTAATCATAAATTCTTTAAATTTTGTGTCAAATCACCCTGTGGTGATTTTTCCCTCTATGTGTGCATCCTGTACGCAGTTTTAATTATCCTTTGTTGTATTACTTGCCTTAACTATCACATTGTGATTATCATCTGCGGCTACTGTAATTGGCATTTTTTGCATTTTGAGTTTTTTGTGTAGGTTGGAAGTATGGGTGGTGAGCAGGTTAGGACTGAACTTGACAACTGCGAGGAGTTTTAGAACAACCCTTTAGTCTGGCACATTTGTGTGGAGGGTGGCATTGCTCTGCTTATGGAGTGCTTGGTTGGCCATGATCCTATCCTATCGAGTCAGTTTCCAAATTCGTGGAAGGACAGACGGATCTCCATTGGTGGTATATCGTTTGAAATCAGTGAATAAGTTATTGCGCAGGCTATGAGTTTGTTGTGTTATGGGAAAAAGTATCCAAAACACACCAAAAAACCAAACCATGAAAGCTTAAAGGCCTTTTTCAAAGGAGAGGAGACTTTGGTGCGGAATCAGGTGGGGTTTGAGAGGGATGCGCTCCCGAAGCCCTAGGACCAGGTGTGTATGGCGTTGATGAAGTATGTTACATTGGAAGGTAGATTTAAAACCTATTTCTTTTACCATTTCCCTCTGTTAAATCACCTTAGACATAAGATGATGCTCAGTTTCCCATTTTTTTGTTTTAATGGACCTTGAAAGCTCTGTCAACAAGTGCAAAGAGTCGGCCAGCCGCAACCCCTGTGATCCCTTGTCGCTCTCGCTCCATCAGGGGCTTATCCTAAGACTGTATCACTTTCATCTTGCCCTCTGTCCACCCAAAGCCATCATGATGGTCCACATTGAGAACATTGAACCCCTTTCAACTATGCATATTTCCTCGACCGAGTCTAAGAGCCCTCCTCGGAAGCCCAATTCGGGCAATGTGGGGAATCCTAAAGCCAAAATTACCACCAAAAAACTTAAGGGTGGGCTCGGCAAGGCCCATGCCAGTGCAATAGAAAGACTCTGTGAGCTAAAAGCCACTCAGGCTGACTTAGCCTACAAGGCCACCTAGACTAAAAAAGGTAAGGAGAAATGCATGCTGGCCTCAACTGCCAAGGATTGTAAGGGCAAGAATGTTGTCAGGAAATATTCTAGAGGGGATATGATTATGGGGAACACGGAGATGACAGGAGGGGAAAATGCCAGGAGGAGATCTGGGAGGCTGGCCAAGAACAACAAGAAGAGGCTAATTATTGAAGACTCTGAGGAGGAGCAGTCTGACAACAAAGGTTACAAGGAAGAAGAATCTGAAGAGGAGGAGGATGAAATTGTGGAGAGGCCCTAGTTTAATCTGATGGACAACAAGATTCCAGTTGATGGATCTTCCTCTCACTCTCCCCATCCCCTGGTGGATGAGCCTAGAGAGGTTTAGGGGACTATGGATGTTGGGGTGGATTCATGCGATGTGGTTAAAAGAGTGGATACTCTTGACAAAAGATTTCAGGGGTTAACCCACTTCACCATGAAGTTAGGTCACTTTGTCACTAGCACCCTGTCTAATGCTATAAAGGAGGATCTAGAGGGTAACAATAGCTAGGAAAACAAAGAATGGGTGGGTGATGAGGTAGTGGACCTCTTGATTAAAAACTGGGACAATGCCAGTTAGATGCTCCTTATGCCTGTCTATCGGCTGATGCTCTGTGATTGTTGTGCTACCTTTGGGTTGTTTTTGTGTTTTGTTTTCTTTATGTTTTCTATTTAGTCTTGTTCCTTTTTGGCCCTAGTGGCTCATTGTGAAGGGTACAACACCCTCCAAATGCTGCTTAACTTTTCAAAAACATATTATGATTCAAATTTCAAATCATCATTCAGATCAATATAAAATGCTTCAAAGGATGGCTCAAATAATTTAGAATTAATAGGTTCAATATTAAAGCACTCATGTGCATGATCAGTTGATAGGTGTTTTGACCCAAATGTGAAAGATTCATTATAATCTAAATTTTGTTCATTAGCAACTGAACACGTATCTTAATTCTCTTTCATATCAATTCACTCCTTATTGGACAAAAACATGTCCATTTTGATAAAGAAACAAGCATATTCCATCTCATTAGTACTTTCATGAGCTACTGTATTCACATATAAATCTAAATCAACAAATTTCTCTATGTTATGCACATAAATGTTATCATCACACATCATAGAAATTTCCCTCTCTGCATCGCATAAACAATTAGGAGCAACAAGGACATGATTATGTTCATTAGCATCATATTTAGCATCATCAACATCTTTAAATAATTTCTAATACCATGCTTAGGATTAGGATACTAAAGACATACATTATTATCTTCAAACTCATCATCATTCATAGATTTAGCATGCTCTATTGATGATAAACCTGAATTACATTCTAGGTAGTCATCAAATGAAATTTGTTCACTCACTTGCAAACAAGTGTCTTCATGAAAATTCATGTCATTACAACCTTCATGTGAAGAAAATACCTCTAGATAATTCTCACAAGAAGATTCATAATCATTAGGAAAATAATTAGAAACTTCACTCTCATTAGGATCCTCATCATAAGAAGATCCTTTATAGCATAAACAATGCTTAGAGTTTATAGAGAATGTCTAAATTTTCATCTTCAGTGTCTTGACCACTAATTTGTGATGAGAAATCGGCCACACTTGTGAGTGTATCCTCATCTTCCTCTTTGGTATACAAATCGGCATAGATGTTTCTTGTGGGCTGATTACAATCATTATCATCATCCATACAACAAAACGGATGTTTATTTTCTAATATACCCTTTTCAATTGTCTGCATTGTCTCTTGATTTTGTTCAATAAGAAAGCCACCACTAACACTTTGAGACATCATACTTTGTGCATAATCATACTTGTCTCCATCAACAATCTTTAGCCAATCAATTATCTAATCAAAACCATGAGGCTTCAACTCCTTTGGCAAGGAACTCAGTCTTGGCTCAAGAATTTTACAAAAAAAATCAACGCATGTTGAATCCTTAGGTCTAAATTTTCTGGGGACTTCCAACACAACATCCAAAAATATTGATAATAAATCATAGGATGATTCTCCCTTATGTCTTTTAATTTTATACAACTCTTGAACAAAAGACATCTAATCAACATTGCTCAAATTTTGTTGATGTTCAACTTGGAGTTCATTATGATTTGTATGTTGTGATGATGGAAAAATTGAAACAGCGGAAGCATTATCATCTTGAAAATAATTTCTATTACACGATCCATGAATTCCATTTACACAAGGTGTGCTAGGATAAACGACACTTGTGGCCATGTATCCCTTTATTATTGAAAATTTCAAGTTGTTTTCAATACCATGGCAATTTTCTATGCATGATGAAGTGTTGTAGTATCCTTATCTCTTAACAAATAACTCATTTCTGCATCAAATGCACCCAAATATACAACCAGACACATTCAATCATTTGGTCTTATAGTTTCTGGGATATCCCTTATTTCTTTTGAAAAATTGAGATTGAAAGTAGGAACCATCTCATCTTCTTCCTTCTGGATGTTCAAAAGTTTTTGTCTTTCTGAACTTGGATTAATTCGTTCACCAAATTGTTCTATGAATTCTTCCATGA
This sequence comes from Sequoiadendron giganteum, assembly GCA_007115665.2. Lineage (NCBI taxonomy): Eukaryota > Viridiplantae > Streptophyta > Pinopsida > Cupressales > Cupressaceae > Sequoiadendron > Sequoiadendron giganteum. The sequence goes on along the minus strand of CM021101.1, from coordinate 743,816,033 downwards.
ATTTATTCCACGAAGAAATAGAAAACGTTGGAAAATATGAAAACCAATTTTTAATTTCCTCCTTCAAAGATTGAACAAATAACTTCATGACAACATCTTCATGGTTTATCTCATAATCTCCCATTAAATTAGCAAACACTTGCAAATGTTGAGATGTTGATTTTGAACCTTTTCCTTTTAACTTTGGAAAGTGTTCCCTAATTTCATTAGGAGCAACGTTTGGGAAGCCTTGAATACCATCAAAAATTAATGGTTTGTATCTTTGAATAGATAATTTTCTTTGATGGCATGACAAGAGCTGCACATTTTTCATGCTTGCATCTGACACCCCACATGGATGTACGAGTGAATGATACATTTTCTTACACCCCTTTACAAATTTCAAACATCAACCCTATAGTTGATCATTTCCCTATTTTTTTCTTCTATCATGCCCTTAAAATGTCACAATGCATAACTCAAATATATTTACATCTAAGATCTTTCTAATGGGAAAATATCAAGAACAAGCATACTTCCTCAACAAAATAAAGAGGCTACAAATTATAACTCAGAAGTATGTAAAATTATTACTACCATCCCCTTTCTTAGTGCTTAGTTTCACTTAATAGGGAACCAAAAATTTTCTAGACTATTAAATATGGTTTTAATAACAAGTTCATGCTTCGTGAAAACCAAATGTGAAAAATACCTGGATATGGTGCAACTGCTACAAATTCTCCTTCCTGATTAGAAATATTTGTAGATCTAAGATTGTCTTCACAATTTCATCAAGTTCTTTCCATAGAGTCACCACCTCTCTTCATAGAGGATTAAAATTTAATAATATGAAGTTCTTTCAAATATTAATTGCATTCACGGTCTTTTCCAACAATAAATTCACACATAAATCCCTCTATATTTACTGCAACATGACCATTTTGACTTTATAACTTCAATATCTGAATTGGATGTTCATATTTACCCAATTCTCAACTCTTTCCAACTAGTACTAGATAATCTTGAAATTCTCATCCTAACTTCTCATTGGGGTGCTTCATCACGTAAGCTCAGGTTCACTTCTCCTCTTGTCAGCAAACTCTTCATTCTTGATTTTTTTTAATTTCCTCAAATAAAGAACATTGGTGTAGAGATCTTAGAGTCCCACCCACATTTAGTGGGAATCTATGAGAATGTTACAGATTTATAGGTAGATCTTGAAAAAATTTGCAAGCTTAGAGGAATTACAGCTGATCTAGGCAACACATATGAGAATTGACTCCTTGATGCCAAAGTTATACTAAAGGATGAACTTATATTTGCAAAATTTTGGACTCTAATACTTTTGATTTGGAACTAGAGACTTTGTATGGATTTTCCCTAGTAGAGTCACCAATCTATTGGTTATTTTTTAGGAACCAAACTTAGTCTCACTAGATTCCTATGAATTTTCCAAAATTCAATGATCAACAAAGGTAAGGATTGGCCAACGAATAGGTATAGGCTTGATAGTCTTCTACCTCTACCTTTGGGCTTTGTGAAACCCAGGAGGGTGATCCTAACAATGTTTATATGATATTATTGTTCCATTTTATTATGAATACTATGAAAAATAGATGTGTTCTTATAAGATGATAACTAGACAAAATCCCTCAAGGATTTGGCTGATCCTTAAGTGAATCATTACCTAAAGTGAGGAATGAGTGGTACTTCATAATTCTTTACTATAATGAATGGTGTGTAAGTGATTTTCATCTAGATTTGTGTCTTTTTCAAGTACATACTAGATAATTTACATCTAGGATGACCAAACTAATAGACCAATGTTTTATCTATGGGTAACAAATTCCTATTTGTAACAAACCATAATACATTAGCAATTAAAATCAACATTTATAGGCTATTGATATATTTCTTTGCAATGCACAACTCATTATATCCAGAAACATAAACTACATAGTAATCCTTGGACTTCATCTCACAAACATATGATTTCATTAAAGCATTTAATCAGTTCTTTGGGCTAAAGTATAAATAAAACCATACATTCAACCAAAACAATTGAAGACAAATAAAAGATCCTTGATCATTCTATTTATAATTCGGGAGAAAAAATACATAGGAGAGAATTTTTTCTAGAATTTTCAATTATCATTCATGTGTTGTTACTACTATAAAACCATTAAGCGTATTACTAACTAGAATGTATACCTAAGACCCAATACTATTCTATTCATTTGTGCTTGAATTGCAAAATTTTCTATTATATGAGTTCAGACTTTCTCCAACCAAAGAACTTCGTGCTTGATTGTGAATTCTCATTTATAGAAACAAAATTCATTTCATTTCAATTTTGAAACTTCACCAGGTAGTTATATTTGCACTTTTCAAAAAGGGGGGAGACATGCATAAGATATAAACCCTTTTCCATCAGTTGTAGAAGACATTTCCTACCTTCCAAAAGGAATATTTCATCATTGTAGCAGCATCAAAACCTCTCATCCATGTCAGCTAAATTGCAGGTGTGTCATCCTAGGTTTTTGGCTTCTTGACCCTCCTCTGCTTGGGTTTCCTCTTAGGTTTAGCAGAGGACTCACTGGGCTCACTCATTTTCATAGTATGATGAGACTAAGATTTGCAAATTTTCACTTATAGAAGAATCTCATAAGTTTGTGCTTTTAGAGACAAACATGCAAAACAAAAACTCTTCCCAGAACACTCACAATTCCCACCAACCCAAATGGAAAATGAGCATGCAACCAAACCCCTCACAAACCCTAAGTATCTAAACCATACAAATATTTTAACAATTCCCCAAACCAACTAATTTATGCACAATTGACACTGAAAATTGTGGATACCTACTTACCTAGGAAAAAATAGCCTTGAAAGCCTCTACAATTGTTTGCCTAAGCTATCTACACCTTCTTCTCTAGTTCTAGATGAATTCTTCAGTTCTCGGCTATTGCAATTGTGAATGAAAATGGTTGATAGCCCCTCTTTATGGTGAATTCCTGGAGCATGTCCACCATGATGGAAGAATGAAGAAGAACACACCTCTTGATATAGATTTTGTGTTGTCATTGATGTCACCATGATATATGAGTTGCAACTACAATATTCAAAGTCAATGTTGATTTGTTATTCTAAACCGGTAATGTAGAAACGTCCTCGGGTATTTTGGTTCAAATTTCCACTCCGGAGATCGTTTTTGCTCACAATCTTGGGAAATTATTTTTAGTCGATGAAAGAATGCATGGACAAGATCTCGTGTGTACATATGCTCATGTTCATTTTTGGCATCATTTTGTTGTTTATATTTTTGTTGTTAGGTCTATCTTTGGTCGACCTAATAAGTGGTTGAAGGTGTAATGGATTAAATTTTGTTTGAGTGGTCCATGCTAGCATGTTGTAGCATGCTACATGCTTGAGTTGTTTTTGAGAAGCTTTTGTATTTTCTTGGAGCTGACTCAATTGATACTTATGGACAAGTCAAATATATATACAAGGTAGTTTTGGAGACTGAAGAATGAGTGTGGAGTAGGTGAGTGTTTGTGGATTGAGTATGGATGCTAAAAGAGTGAATATTGATCTATTGACATGCAAATTTCTTGAGCTTCAAAGGAAATGAATCAACACTTATGAGGTGTATCTTTATCAGTTCATTCTCTAGTTGTAAGCCATTTTGTTACTATATCTTTTGTAGGCAATGAGCCTCTCTTCTGGACAGTGAGTCCTAGAAGTGAGCCACCCTTTGTAATATCTTATAACTGGTTATACTATATTGTGAGTTAACCCTCACCATGGTTTTTCCCATTCTAGTTTTTCCACGTAAAAATCTTGGTGTTCATGTGTTGTGTGTTTCCATGGTTTTTTAATGCTTTTGCTTATATTAACTGTCATATGAATTGGGTTAATTGGATGGTATTTGTTCAATAAGTTTAAGAAGATACTAATTCATCCCCCTCTCAATATCTTGGATATTCAACAATTGGTATTAGAGCTTGGTTCCTCTGGAAAAGCCTAACAACTTGAGGGAGACCTTGAAGATTGAAAAAATGGATGACAAAGTAGAACTCCAGACAACCCTTGATGATCTTGATAAAGCTAAAAATGAAAATAGATATTTGAAAGAAAATCTTGATGAAGCAAATGAAAAAATCCAGAAGTTGAAAGAGAAATTGAAAAAAATCAAAGAGAGACACAAAGAAGTTAGTGAGTAATTGAAACAAGAAAATAAAGATGTTACCGGACTAAAGTTGCAAGTGGAGGAAAATAAGAGAATTGAAGAGTGTTTGAATGTAGTAGTTCAAAGAAACTATGATGAGTGTTATAGGCTTGAACAAGAAGTGGTGAACCTGAGAGAAGAGCTAGAAAAAATAAGAGTCTGTGAAGATAGTTTCAAGACAAGCTCTACTAGGCTTGATGAATTGATTGTAGGACAAAAAGGATCTAAAGACAAAGGTGGATTGGGATTAGAATCAGGTGAAAGCTCAAAATATGTGAACAATCAAAAGACTCAAGGTAAAGGAAAATAGACAATAAATCCAAGAAAAAGGCCACCTATCAGACAACCAAATGCTCAAAGGAATTTATTTTTCATGCAATAAATTTGGTCATAAGGCAACTGAATGCAAAAGTAGGATGAATCAATTTTTCGGTTCCTTCTCTAGACAATGTTATCCTTGTAATAATATTGGAAATAGAGCTAGTGAATGCAAAACCCAAATGATGAACTAGTTTAATGGAGGTAGATTGAATCAATCATTTGTTGGTTACTGGTATACTTGCAATAAGTTTGGGCATAAAGTGAATCAGTGCAGATCAAGGATTAATGGAATTCAAACAAATAAGAGAAATGTTGTTTGTTACTATTGCAATAAACTTGGACATATTTCAAGGGTATGTAGAAGTAAATAGGGAAAGTAGTCTACTCTGGTAAAGAAAAACAAACCCATGAAGAATATTGAAAAAAAGACGAGGTTAAGGAAGAAATGAACAAGATATGGAAAAATAAAGAAGAGCTAGAATCTTTAGATGCATATGTGCCCTCATCTAGTGTAGACAATTCCTCCAAGAATTAGACCTAGCATAGTCTTAGGGGAGCTTAAGCATAAAATCATTTGAACCCCCCTTGATTTTGAGTGTGTCAATCCTTGGCATGGGGAGATGCTGTAAGGAATGAATAGGTAGACGTTTTGCAAAAGAAACTAGAAGAAAAAGTGTAAATATGTTTGTTTGTGGAGCATATTAGGTTTTTTCAGTGCAACTGAAAGGTTTTTGCTAGATTTTTGAATTTCCATTACATTTAATACAAATTAGGGAATTACATTGTTTTATAAAGTGAATTTTTAAATGCATCTTAATAACTTGTGCATTCGAAGGAAGTGGAGAGTGATTTGCAGCGTTCTTGAGACAATTTGAAGTATGAACTATGCAAACCCTAGCTTTGGTTATTCATGAGGGAAAAAAGGTATTTTTTGATTTTGTGCTATTTGGAGCTTTTGCAAATTCTCTTTCTGAATCTATTAGAGCTCACTGTGTTGAAAATGGAAACTCGCATAGTCGTGAAATCATCTGAAAGATCTAAACCCTCCTACAGGAAATATTCAATGAAGAATTTTGAAGACAAACCTTTGGGCACCTTCTCTTTGATTCCTCATGGTGCCATGCCTATAGAGGACACTAGAATGCACATTAGGGTTAACTAAGGAATTTAATCATAGTAAATTGATCGACATATGGCTGAATGAACTCACTGGAGATAACTTCATGGTGAAACCTAAGTATTTGAATATTTTGGCAAAGAAGTTAGACTAGTGGAACAACTTCCCTAATTTTTGTTCCACTATGGATGATCAGTATGTTGAACCAATCCTTAGCAGAATGTATGATCAATTCTTGTGGACTAAAAAACCCCATTTGATAACTAAGGAAGTGATCAAGGCAGTCACCAAACTCTCTGATACCGAACTAGTACCAGTGTTGAAAGCAGTGAAAAATGAAGTGGTGATGGAACACACTTGTGCAACATATGATAAAAGGGCTCTTACAACAAATCCTATCACTAATCCAGCTATGAAGTATGCATCAATAATGATCATACATAAAATTTACTTCTCTAATAGAGAGAACTCAGTGTTTGCTACAACAATCTATATTGGCTTTGACATGGCTACAGATGGTGCAGATTATGATTTGTGTGAGCTTCTGAAACAATAGTTTTTTGAGAACTTGAGGATGTTAAAAGAGAAGATATATCCTTTCAAGTTTTCTTCATTGATTGTTTTCCCATTGTTCTATTTCCTTAGAAGGCTTTCAGGAAATGATGAAATAGTGTTTTGGGACCAATCCTGACCAGTTGCTCATCAATTTTTTTATCATTTGCACAAGTTGGGTGATTTGAAGAACACAGATAATTCCTTGATAGCATTATTTGTTGTATTTAAGAAAAATATGAATGAGAGATAAAATTTTGAGGAAAATTGTTGAGAAGTACAAGAATGGCATCATATTCCATGTCTCTTCTGATGAATGCATGGTTGAAGCAATTGAACTTTGAACTGTCAAGATTCAACCCTTGGGATATGAAATTACAAAAGAGGAAGTTGCCAGTTATGTGTTATTGAAAATCCCAAAAGATGCCAATGAACCTAGGATTGGTACATATGCAGAAAAATCCTTGGAAGTTCATTTGGAGTACATCAAACTTGCAAGGAGAAAAAGGGTAGATGAGGCCCTTAGAAAATATGGTTTTACTATTGAACAAATAGCACAAGGAAGAGCTTTGGGAGAACAAAAGTCTGAAGAATCATCACGGGTAAGGAGTTCTGACAAGATTGCTCCTTTTATGCCAGCTTGTGGTCCAACTGCAGTAAATATTGAACCTAGTGCTTCTGACAAAGGCAAAGGCCCAACCCCTTCCAAAACTACTAATAGATCGGGCAAGAGAAAAGGTGTTCCTCTAGTAGTTTTGGCTAAGCGAGGAAGAAAAAAAAGCTACAAGGGAGAAGAATCAAATTATTACTAAAGATCAAGAGGAAGAGGAGGAAAACCCAACTTCTAAATTGATAAGAAGGAAAAGACTAAATATTTCCTCTAGTGATGGTGCTTCTCACGAAGCTAGTGTTGGATCAAAAAGAGTTTACTATATATCACCCTCAAAGGATGTTGAAGAACAAGACATTAGCAATCATGAAGTAGAAGCAAAGAAGGAAAAAGTCACATAAGAGGTTTCTTTGGACTAGGCAGAGAAGAATGTTTCTCTGGTAAGACCTAGTGCCCCTCTCATACTAGAATCCCTGCTAAATAATTTATTGCATTATAAAAATATGTTGAAATCCACAACATAAATTTTCTATCAAGTAGGTGAAGAGGATAGGGAAACATTAATGATGGCTATCATTAAATATTTCATTATTTTGGAAATTAAATGGGATGATGTTAAGGATAATGTACCTAAAAAAATATGGGAAGCTTTGATGAAGAGAAGATCAAAGGAAGTTGAAATGGAAGAGAAAATAAGGGCTAAGGTATATAAGGAAATTGGATCATCTCTGACTCTGGGTGATCTAGAAATCTTGAAGAAGGTTTGTTCTACTATGTTCCGGATGAAGAAGAGAGTTAATATTTTAATGACTAGAGAAAAGAGGAAAATCAAGAAGATAAAGAAGGAAACTATAAATACAATCAAAAGTATGGCTAAGAAGTATGGTATGCTTGGTGCATCCGACTCAACACCTAAATCGGGAGAAGAAGCCTCTACAAAAGTTAAGGAAGACCCTCCCTCTAGTACTAGTGATGCAAAAGTACCTTTGGAAAATAATTTCTTAGATATCCCTCCAAAAATAGGTGGTACAAATATTTTCCCAAAATTTAATGTTGTTGATAAGCCTTTAGAGACTGAAAAATAGATTGAAGAAAATGTTGTAGAAGGAATAATTGATGTTGCTCCTCTAGTACATACTATAGAGGAAAGAGATAAAGCTGAAGAAGAAGAGGACAAGGATGAAAGTGACAAAAAAGAAGAAGAAAAAGAAGAAGAGAGGAGAGAAGAAGAAGAAAAATAATAAGAAAAGATAGAAGAAGAAGAGGAGATGGAAGAAAAGAAGGCAGAAGAAGAGAAAGTTGAGGAAGAGGAAATAAATGAGGAATCAAATGAAATTTCTAGAAAGAATGAAGAAAGAACTAAGAAAGTAGTGGAATCACAAAGGCTCTCCAGAGAGTCCTCTTCTAGTGATGATGTTTTGAAAGGATTTCTATCTAAGCAGATCAGATTCCAGCCGGTGATTCCTCTTGAGCTCCTGCAACTTCCCATGAATCAAGGCTATGCAAATCTGGACAAGGCTTCTCCTATGCATAAAATGGTGTTAGGTGATGTATTTCATGCATCCAGTAGAATAGAAATATTGGAAATGCATCAAAAGGGAATTGAGCTTGTCAAAGATTCCATTAGGGCTTTACAGGAAGTCACACCTGATATGTCTATGGAAACATCTCTCACTCTGGTAGAAAACCTAAAACTTCTATTGGACTCCTTCAAGAAGTATTCCACCAAACTTGGTGAGAAAAAAAAAAGGAAGTTGAAGAGAAACTGGCTGAGAAAAGGCTATTAGTCCTTCATCACAAGTGTGCTTTGGCATACACCAATGTAGAAAAGAGCCTTGAATTTGTAAAGGATTGTGAATTTGAAGTAAATTCTATGTTTGCTTATTTCATAAGGTGGTTTGATGCCACACAAAGTATAAAAGATCTTATGGACTCAATTGATTCCTAGTTGATGGTTGTTTCTAGCACATACAATATACACATGGATATAGACAAGTCAACTTGGAATGCCATCTCCACGCATAGAGAGAAATTGTTCATTTTACAAAAGAAGAAGGAAGAGATTATCAGAAAAGTTGGTCTACTTGGTGACAATGTAAGGATTGAGTACACTTTGGTAGCCAATGCTTTGGCTAATGTTGAGAAATTGGATAAGATCATTCTGACCTTGGATATTCTAGATGAGGCTAAAGAAATTTTAATTGCACTAGAGTCATTGAATAAAATTTTGATATCTGCTAAACAGAGTTGGGAGATTGGTAAAATAGCTTGGCAAGGCATTCTCCAGGAACTTCAAAGTGCTCTCTCCTCCAAGTAAAGATTTTTTTTTGGCCCACACATTGTTTGGGTTAAACTCCTAAGGGGGAGTTTAGTATTTTGATTCCTTTTTGTTGTAGATTATTCTAGACCATGTGTACATGTGTACATATGTATATTCATATTTTTGGGTCACCCTTTTTCCTTGATATCAAAGGGGGAGAGAGAAAAGAGAAAATGAGAGAAAAAGAGTATGTTCTATATATGGAAGAATGAAGCATACATCTCTTGATATAGCTTTTATGTTGTCATTGATGTCACCATGATATATGAATTGCAGTTGCAAGATTCAAAGTCAATGTTGATCTGGTATTCTGGACTGGTAAATGCATAAACGTCCTCTAATATTTTGGTCCACATTTCCACTCTGGTGATCGTAATTTCTCACAATCTTGGGAAATGGTTTTTGGTCGATGAAAGCATGCATGGACGGGATCTCTAGTGTACAAATTCTCATGTTCATTGTTGGCATCATTTTTTTGTTTACATTTTTTTCATTAGTTCTATTTCTGGCTGACCTAATAAGTGGTTGAAGTTGTAATGGATTAAATTTTTTTTGAGAGATCAATGCCGACATGATGTAGCCTGTTACACGCTTGAAATTTTTTTGAGAATTTTTTGTATTTTCTTGGAGTCGACCCAATTCATACTTATGGACAAGTCAGATATATATACAAGATAGTTTTGGAAATTGAAGAATGAGTGTGGAGTAGGTGAGTGTTGGTGGATTGAGTATGGATGCGAAAAGAGTGAATATAGTATAAATTATATCCATTGAACAAAGAGTAATGGGTTAACTCACAATATAGTATCCTATGTATCGTTATCCTTTCTCGCTATAGATAATTGCTTAAGAGTATTATCGGTTATATGCATTGGGTTAATTGGGTGGTATTTTTTCAATAAGTTTAAGAAGATACTGATTCAACCCCCCCTCTCAGTATCTTGGATATTTAACACACCATTAATTTTTGAAGGAAAGATCATGCAAGCAAACCAGCAATCATCCATTCAAGTTTGATTCCTTGTTGTTGATCCTCTAGCTTCAAAATTTCATCTATGGCTCTCATTTACCCTTGTGTCTTTGTTTGTTTTTAGTGAAGCCCACTGGATTTTTCCACGTAACCCTTTAAAAACCTTAGTCACCTTTTTTCTGATAGTCATCATGTATCACCACATTGGTTCATGCTCCTCAAGTGAATCTATGATGCATTAAGACCCAACGATGAGGGGAATATTCCACCAAATATTCCATCACTCATCTTTGATATATGTTTTAAAACTTTATTTGAAACCATGATGGCCTTAGGTGGCATGATGGGCACAAGGCACAATAGTTCTATAGCCCATTACTGACTCATTTTGCAATAGTCAAAACACATTAGCAATGGAGAACTCTTAGTGATAGATCAGGATCATACCACATGTCCATATGACAAGATCAAGGGTCAAGGAAGCATCACCCTTAGTAATATTTCACATTCATGAAGCAACATTGGAACAAAGAACTTCATCATGCATCGCTAACTTATAACTGAGAACTCATAAATAGTAATCGATAGCAAGAAAGCTTAGCGATACAAAGGATATTACTTGCATCGCTCATTGCTAATTTGAAACTCAAGGATAAAACTCCATTCAAGATGAGCGATACAAAGGGGATAATTTCATCACACATCACTAATTTGAGGTCAAAGGTCTAAAGACAATTTGCGATGAGCGATATGCAAGGCGATGAACATGAGCTTAAGTGAACCAATTATGCATGTGCTTACATGTTTTAATGAGGGGACCTGCTAGGACAATGTAAGGTAAGGCCTTAAAATACAAAACATTTTATAAAAAGGATGTAAAGGCCAAAAAAGGCCAATTAATCAACCTTATAAAATATAGGAATTTCTTGGACCTAGACACATGAAAAATTTAGCGACAGGTAACAAGAAACCCTAAACCCAAGGGGCTAGTCACCTCATGGACTTCAATGACTCAAGCTGTTTCTAAAATGACTAGGAACAAACCACAACAGGTCAACAAAGGAATATATTGAAAGACTATGGGTTTAGACAAATGAGAAAATTTTCTAAGTACAACAACTCCCAACATAAAACCCTAAACACTTGATAGACCAAGAGGATACCAAATACAAAGCATTTTTAGACTAGTGGAACAAGAAAATTTGATGGTTCCACTACCACCACCTCTATCTCATATGCATGATGTCTTATATATTTCTTAGTTAAAATGAATCTTTCTAGTTTTGATCATATTATTGAATGAAATGCCTTACAAGTTCAAGACCTAGGTGTGGTCACAATCAATCCTCTCAAAGTGATTGAGGCTTGCAAACTCCACTTATGTAACAAAGATATTAATTAGTATAAGGTCCATTGGGACCAATATTTGGAGGATAGTACCACTTGGGAAAATTATGAAGAATTTTATCAAAAAAATCACAAGTTTGTCTAATGAAACAATTTCTTAGAAAGAAAAACATTGTCATTATTTTCATTTTATATTTAGTTGAACTAAATCATCAAGGAAGATGATATTTTAGGGGCAGGAGATGGTGCATCTAGTTATTGGAACCCTCTAGACTATGTTATTTTGTTTTGTATTTCAATTATGAACCTAAAAACTTGAATCCTGAATAATTACAATATGTGAACAATCAATATTGTATTAGGTTTATATAGCTTGATTAATGCTAATATGAAAATTAATTTCCTATAAATAATTTAAGGAATGCTGAATTTTGTGTTTAATTAATTATGTTAATACTTTGTTATATTATCAGACTAACTACCTTTTCAGCTTGATGAGAGAGTAGTAGATCCAAGAAGAGAGCCAAGATCATCCTGAAAACTAAGAACTAATACACGCATCGTATATTTCATATTTTTTTAATTGTGAATGTTTGTTTTAAATTTTTTGAGTTCTTTGCTCATCTATGCTTTCTTTAGTATTATAGGATTGTGCAAAGTTATACTAATAATTCCTTTCCCTAATGACAATATAAAATGTTTAACTTTCTATTAAAATGTTTTCATAGAGATAGAAAATAGCCGTTATGTGAAGTGTTGTGATAGATAATCAATGTTTCTTTTCTTATTGTCTTCTTTAATAATCTTGACTGATGTTTTGTATGCTTCATTGTCATTATTTTTGTTAAATTTAAAAAGTGACAAGTAGGTTATTCTCATTGTATAAGTGTCTAAATTATGTATTTTGTGTTTAGCTTCATATAATTAAAAGTGTAGTAAGAAATATTTATTCGTATGATAATTCAATTATAATATAAAAAGATAATGATTATTTACATATGTAATTATATATGTAAATATACATATATCTCTATAAATATGAATATACATTATATATGTATACATATGTATATATAAATACATACATGATATAAGCATTGTCAATGACACATTAAAAAAATTAGAAAGGTTGCATGAGCTATTCTAAACTAGAGGGAAGGATTGCATGCATTAATGAGAATTTATGTGGAAGCACTTCACTTCGAAGTGGAAAAACTAATAATAAATAGAATTGATTTTCTCTTGAGGGGGCTTGAATTGAGAAAGGTGGAGTTGAAGGCTATTCAATGTAAGGAGATGGATTTAAGAAGGAAGGAAAAATAAGAGAAAGAAGAAGAGTTTGAGGCAAAGGAAAGAATAATATTTTTTCTTTAGGTATATAGGATATGTAATATTGTTCATACTTAGGAAAACATTTAGTATGCATGTTTGAAACAATATGTAGGAAAATTTGTTTTCGTATAAGTGAAATAACCTTGAGCACTATAAAAACTAGATGTTTATGTGAAGTATTATAGGTTCAAAGGGATGTTAAAACTTATCATATTGGCTTTAGTGGTCCTAGCAATTACAATGTCCATATTGATTATTCAAAGCTTTGTAACCATTAGGCTATTTTTTTCATGTTATTTTTTTATCATATTGGCCCAATGAAACCATTGTTAAAATATGTCATGTTGAGATATATGAAAACATTAGGTTATTATATTAGTGGTATTTTATGCTATCATTGTGAGTTGATTGGACCATTGTCAATTTAATGTGTTAATATGAAATATATGGTACCATACTATTTTTCCTTTGAGATAAAATTTGGGTCATTTAGACCTTTATTAAGACATGTCTCGGTGATATTTTTGATAACCATTGGGGTTATCTTGTTAAATCCCTATCTAATAATTATTGGACCAAATAGGTAATTCATATAGCATGTTATTGTGAGGGAATTGATAAGAATTTAGGTTATCATATTATCATTTATTAGTGGTAAATGGTTGGGTTGATTAGAAAACTATTAAAACCATATTTTTAGTGAACTACTTGATACATTGTTAATTTTTTATGATATTTCTTGGGCCAATAGGTCACTGTCATAACATGTCACTGCTATCCCATTCGATAACCATTAGGTTATCCTATTATTATTACTTTGAAGGCCAAATAGGCCACTATCATAGCATGCCACTATCAAACCATTCCATAACCATTAGGTTTTCCTATTATCAATATTTTGAGGGACAAATAGTCCACTACTATAACATCTCATTGTTAAACCATTTGATAGCCATTAAGTTATCATGTTATCAATATTTTGAGGGTCAAATAGGTCATTATTGATGTAGGAGCATCTCGAGAGAATGAGTAATCCTCATCAACCAATTTTTTATTTATTTAAGTTTTGTTTCAATTTTGGTCTATCTTGGTTTGGGTGGTCTTCAATGGTAAATAACTAACATTTTGACATAAATTATCAAATATCATTTATTGATTTTTCATGCTATAGGAAAATCAAAGTTTGATGTTCAAGCTTGATTTATTCATATTATTATTGTTTTGGACTCAATTAATTTTTGCATCCTTCCAAATAATGTAGCTATGTTATTATTTAATAATATCTCTAAAAGGAATAATATTTCAATTAGAGCGGCAACAGTGTCAACACAAAAAAGAAAGACTCTCAGATGAAAGCAACTCAATACCAAAGGAGTAGGCCATGAGATAAGAAGGAAAGATTATAAAATATTGTGGTTTTATCTTATTTTCTCATGCTTATGTCACACGAGGAAGAAAAAAATAGAAAAATTGAAATGATAAGAAAGGAATTAGTAAGTAATGTGAAGGGAATCGATAGGAAAAGAGTATGATAATCATGGGAGGAGGTCCAACCTACACATTGGAAGAAGATTTATAAAAACAAGATTAAGGATTGGCACAAAGAGGAGAAGAGGAAGGACCTATAGTCCAAAGGGGGCAGACAAGAGAAGAGCCCAAGGAGTTGTGCAAAAGAATGAGAAAAGAACTCACATAGTGTGTGTTGCAGATCTCATGAGAAGAGGGTGAAGGACATGTGTGAAGAAATGAATTGAAGAATGGTGCATAAGGGAAGTGGGAAGCTATTAAAGTGGGAAGTGTGATGACATGTGTAGAGGTCGATAGAACTCCACAAAGAATATGTGATGAGCTAGGAAGGTTTAGAAGAGAAAATGCAAATCGAGAGGGAAAAATTGTGCAGAGGCATGGCATAGAGAAAAAGATAATTGAGTGTGTAGTAAATGAAGATAATAGTTTATGTAGTGAAGAGGTTATGTGATAGAAGAGTCATGTTAGGAGATGAAGGATAGATCATTGGGGTAGAAATGTATAGAGGCATATTGGGAGGAAGAGCAAATAGAGAAGTGGTAGATCGAATGTCTAGGAAGGAAGAGGCCATGGAAGGTCCACTTTTGTAATTTTGTAATTGAATTAATGCAATTGATGTTTTCTTGCAATATTATTTGGTTGAGTTGTTGATTACTATTGTGAGTTTTGTTCTTTTGATTGAGTTGTTTGGTTGAGGGGAGGACCCTCTTGCATCAATTGGTATTAGAGCAAGTAGTCCTGAGAGTGGAGAGGATCCACTAGGAACTATGGGTGTTGTGTGAGCAGATCATATATGGGGATGCAATTTGTACTTAGTGGAAAGTGTGTGAAGCAATTGAGAATAAGCTCGTGTGAGATGTTGCAAGTGTGTGAGTTATCCTGATAGCAAGAGTGAGAGCTTGAAGTCATGAAGGAAACTTGAGAAGTGATGAGAAATTTTGAAAGGTGAGATTGCAACAAACAAAATGGGTTGGGTTGTGAAGAGGCCCATACGAATGCTATTTTGGGAGAAATGTTGGGATAAAGTGGAGGATGAGATGATTGAAAGCTGGAACATATAGTTTATGGAGAAGTAGGAAAGGTCAAGGAGAGGCTCGATGAATTGAAGAGGAGTGTTGGAAAGAGTGAGAGGAAAATGGTGAAGAGCAATGAGAAGAAGAAGGTTCTCTTAAAAGAGGATAGCAAAAAGAAGAAATGAGTGTTTCCGCTCTATATGGAAAGTGGAAGAAGTAAGAGTGGCCCCTACCAATGAAGAAGTTGCAATAGAAAAATTCCATGAGGAAGGCATGAAGAGAGAAAAATAAAGACGAAGGTGACCAGTGAAGAGGTAGTAGCAATAGAAGACAAAGAGATTGTTCAACGAAATGAAATTACAAAGCTTCTTGTTGCAACAAAGGAAGAAGAGAAAAATATTGCAACTAATGATGGTTTGGAAGATATCACAATGAAGAATGATATTTTAGCCATGGTGAAGGATGAGAAGGCAAAAGTTGTAGTTGTTGGAATTGTTGTAGCCGAAGAAGACAAGGTAAATTTATTTTCCTTTGAGGATGATATTGTGGATATGTTGAATGTTGGTTTTGGAGAAGAATATGGAATGTTGTATACAAGTTTGGGCGAAGATGTTGCAGATTGGAATGATGTATATGAAAATTTTAATGAGTTTATGGATGCAAGTTTGAGATTGTATATTGTAGATCTGGATGAAGGTGTTGTGCATGTTGGTGAGGGATTTTGGTGGAGGAGGTCAGACAATGGTGGGTTTGAGCCTATGAGGAAGAAGAAGAAGGTAGAGAGAATTTGGTGGAGGGGGATGAAATATGGTGGTTTCAAAGCCATGAGAGGAGCGAAGGGTGATGAGAAAAGCTACGGAAGGAAGGTGATGAGTGTTTTGATGAGGTGCTGGAAAAAGTGAAAGAAAAAAGGACATTATGCCCATATTCAACAAAGGAGTTCGTTGTGGGTTACCTTCAACCCAAAAGAGTGATTTATCACTCAACTCCACCATTGTGAGCATATGCTCACAATATTTCTACCTGATGTGTTTGATGTAGGAGAAGCCCGAGCGAATGAGTAATCCTCATCAACTAAAAGTAATTTTAATTAAGTTTTGTTTCACTTTTGGTCTATCTTGGTTTTGGTGGTCTTCGATGGCGAATAACTAACATTCTTCGATGGCGAATAACTAACATTTTGACATATATTGTCAAATGTCATTTATCAATTTTCACTCTACAGGAAAATCAAAGTTTGATGTTCAAGTTTGATTTATTCATATTATTATTGTTTTGGACTCAATTAAAGTTTACATCCTTCCATCTAATATAGCTATGGTATCATTTATGGTATTATTTAATATTTGTGAAAGGCATAATATTTCAATTAGAGGGGTAGAGATGTCAACACAACAAATAAATAATCTGAGATGAACGAAAATCAATACCAAAGGAGTAGGCCATGGGATAAGAAGGAAATATTATAAAATATTATGGTTTTATCATATTTTCTCATGCTTATGTTGCACGAGGAAGAAAAAATCAGAAAATTTGAAACGAAAAGAAAGGAATTAGTAAGGAATGTGAAGGGAATCGATAGGAAGAGAATTCGACAGGAATGGGAGGAGGTCCAACCTACGCATTGGAAGAAGATTTATAAAAACAAGACTAAGGATTGGCGCAAAGAGGAGAAGAGGGCAGGATCAATAGTCAAGAGGGGGTGACAAAGAGAAGAGCCCAAGGGGCTATGCAAAAGAATGAGATAAGAGCTCTCAAGGTGTGTGTTGTAGAGCTCATGAGAAGAGGGTGAAGGACATACGTGAAATGAATTGAAAAATGGTGCATAAGGGAAGTGGGAAGTGTAATGAATGCATAAAGGTCAATAAAAGTCCACAAAGAATGTGTGACGAGATAGGCATGCGTATAATAGAAAATGCAAACAGAGGGGGAAGAATTGTGCAGAGACGTGGCATAGAGAAGAATATAATTGAGTGTGTAGTAAAGGAAGATAATAGTTTATGCAGTGAAGAGGTTATGTGATAGAAGAGTCATGTTAGGAGATGAAGGATAGAGCATTGGGGTAGAAATGTATAGAGGCATATTGGGAGGAAGAGCAAACAGAGAAGTGGCAGATCGAATGTCCAGGAAGGAAGAGGCCATGGAAGGCTGATTTTTGTAATTTTGTAATTGAATTAATGAAATTGTTGTTTCCTTGCAATCGTATTTGGTTGAGTTGTTGATTACTTTTGTGAATTTCGTTCTTGTGATTGAGTTGTTTGGTAGAGGGGAGGACCCTCTTGCATCAATTATTATAACATTTCATTGTTAAAACATTTGTTAATCAATTAGATAAATTTATTATTTTTCTTTTATGATAATATGAAGGTCGATTAGACCTTTGTTAAAATATGTTTTTGAATATAATCAATAATCGATTGGATTGTCAATTTTTAGTCATTCTACAACAATTTTTAATGGGTTGATTTGACCACTATTAAGGCATAAAGAAGGTAATGCTCGATAAGGGTCTATGCTATAACAAGTATATGAAGAAAATTAGTAAAATTGAATATTTAATCTATAAGGTTTAATATGGGAGTGTAGACACAAAAAATATACAAATTGATATCGTACACTTGATCCTAGTCATTTCCTCTGCTATTCATTTAATAAAATAATCTTTATTTGATTAAAGTCATCACCTTTTGCCCTTTAATTAAATGAATCAAATTTATCTAATTAAGTCATCACTTCTTTTTAATAGAATAAATCAATATAATTAACCCTATAGTATTTATTTAGTTAAATAATTCATGTTATTTGATTAAATCCCTAAAGTCATTCTATTAAATTAAATAAATTAAACCTTATTTAATTTAATCTAACATCATCCCTCTTTAATTGAATAAATCAAATCTTATTTAATTAAGTCTAAAATCATTATTCCTCTCATTTTGATTTATTTAAATCCTCAAATCTTAGTCAAAATGGTCATATCAACTAATTTCTTTTTAAATTAATGAAATCCTGATTAATCCTAATTTTAAATCCATCAAATCCTCTAGCTTTTGCCACTTTCTCATGAAAATCAATTTATTAAATTATCTATTTACTTTAAAAAAGGCATCAAAGATGAAATATTCCTCAAATTTGAAATCTCCCCCCAAAAGGACTCGTCCCTTCCAATAAAGCATTTAAAATCTCTTACATATCCTTTTCTTGAGCCATGTGCATTTGCTTCACCTTTCATCTCATCCTTCAAGCCATCTTTTGAATTTTGAATTTCCCCCTCTTTGCACATTCTTCAAAATGTGCTCATCCTCCTTCCATTGGCATAATGACAAGTGGTGCTTTATCATTGGCTTATCTTTTGTCCCACATCCTCCATGTTTTCCAATCCTCCATCATTCGCATCTATAAATAAGATGCTCTTCTATTTATTTAGGGGAGACAAATTGAGACAAAGTCATTATCTACAAATTTGAAGCCAAGTTTATCCATTGTTCATCCAAGTCTCCATTTTTATCATTTCATAGCTAGGTTATAGAGGAATTTCTCTAAGTGAGCATCAATCTTCATCAAATCATCACAAATCTTACAAGGGATTGGGAAAGGGCCATTTTCCACATCAAAATGGCACCAATTCCCTTATGGGATTGAGAGTTTGTTTGCTTTGAATAGGATTTAATCATTTTTATTTGTGTTCATTTATTCTTTGTTCTTTGCATTTAAAGTGAATTCTATGGGGAATCTTAGTTCTAACTTGCATTTGGATCTAATATTGTGTTCATTTGCTATGTTTGTGCAGGTCTAGGATTGGGGTTCACATTTTGGTGCTAGAAGAAGGGCAAACTTGAAGAATCTAAGATATTTTTTGGTCAAATTCTACTATTTTTTGTGTTTTTTGTGTTTCTAGGTCAAACAACATCGCTAGAAGAAATTGTGATGCATTTACGGTCTCTATTTTTCCAAACAGCACCACTGGTTTCACTAGAGTGCCACTCAAATTCTCAAACAACGTTGTTGTTTGCATATGTGTCGTTGTTTCAACCCAAACAACACTATTGCCTTGATCAGTTTAAAGGGTGCCACCTTTGATTTCTTGCCTTTGCACTCAATCTTAAAATGGTCGTATCTTGGTCATTTTTTGGTCTTTTTCAAATCTTTTGTTTTTGAAATGGAGTATAATTTCATAAGCTATCCAATGGTGTAGGTTTTTCTCAACTTTGATAAAGTTAAAATTTTCAAATTTTCACCTAATATCAAATCAGAATGAAACTTGATCTAAATCTTAGGGTTTTTATGCTTAATCATTTATCTAACCCTCATATCTTCTTTTTTCTTGATTTAATCTAATATTTGGAGCTTGTATTGCAAGTTTTAAAGGATCATGGAGCATGAAATTGAAAGAAAAATCATTATCACATTATTGTATCAAGTGTTTTTGAACACTTTTGGGAAGCATTTATAATTCCAAGTCTAAAGGACTTTATCTCTTCGAGTTCTTTAGGACTCAATATATTTCAATTTGGGTTTAAAACGAACAAGGAAAAAGGTTTAAAAAGAAGTTTAGGAAAACTTACTAGATTTTGTTTAAGGTTGACAATTGAACAAACAACCTTCATCTTTCCTTTTGCTGCTTTAAAAATAATTCATTCTTGCTTTGAAGGTTAAAATGAACATGTGCCTTTTATGTTTTGTAGTCCCCTATCCAAAGTAATATCATCTAAAAGATGTATGTGTTTCTCTCGTGCCTCACGATGATCTTGAGAATTAAAAGGATTTTGGTGATAGTGGGTTGTGTAAATGATTTCTTTCACACTTCAATTTAGATTCTAAAATTGAATAAATGTTGTAAGTGTGAGTGGAACATATCGTGTGTGTTCTTTCTTTGTTTCTAAACTAAGATTTATTGAACTATGGATGTTTTTTCTTGATTTTGTTTTATCTTAGAGGGCTTGCTTTGTGGGAAAAAGTAATCACCCAAGGGAACGATCCAATTGGGAACACGCTAAAGCCAAACGACTTCCACTTGGGATATAAGTTTGGGTACTTGAGGAAAGGCAAGTATCACAAGGATTGTTCCGACAAGAAGGCAAAAAATGGTCTCTCACCATATGGATGATCCCCCATGAATGGAATGCCCACATTAGAATCCCTTGTCTAAAAGACCAAAATCTTTCATCTATTTGTTGGTGCAAGAACGGTCATTCTGAAGCCGCCCCATAATTTTATGACTTTTAGTAGAGATGAGAAGTATGCAATGGGAGATTCATGGGTACTAATGCTTGGGTGACCCAAGAAGTGAGTGCACTGTAAGGGGGAGCCTGTGTGGTCAAGCATCTAATCATCTGCTAAGAGTAAGCATAGCTGGATTCATCCAAGTGGGGATTCAACAAATATTGTCTCAGTATTCATAGGGTTGTGCATGTTCTTGAAATCAAAACACTTTGCCTAATCTAAAACATTGGAAAAAAAACATTCAACATGAACATCAATTTTCAAACCCTTTAGAGGAGCAAATACCTTTAACAAAATTTGAGTGTTATTGGTTACCGTAGGGATTCTATCCTTAGAGGTTTCTAAACATTTGAATCTATATCTCCATTTGCTCACTAAAGTCAACAATAGGAAACTTTTGCCTTGATTTCCTTGATTTACACTTTTGTGGGATGATAAGGGATTAGGACATTAGACATCTAGTTTGAAAAGCTAATCAAGAGAATTTTTGTGGTAAAAAAAGAACTCATTAAGAGAAGTTAAGAACAATTGAACTCCACACATGTGCTTGGTATCTTTTGGTCATATGGTTTTCCATGCAAACATTGGTCTTTTGGTTTGAACTACTCTTAGAGAAAAGCATTTTCTTCACTATCTTGGTTTTGTAAACAAAGTTCTTCTTAGGTTCATTTAGGATCAAAACAACCAATCATTTCATCCATCTCAAACATCAATCAAATCCCATCTCACAAACAACTTTTGAACTATTGGAAAAATCATTCATACTAGACTTTTGGTAAATCCTTTCAAATAAAAATCAAAAACATCTTGTTTAGCTAAGTGTGTGTAGATGAATCCGTCTTCATACACTTATTTAGATTATCACCTTATGGACAAGTTTATTCCAAGATAACATGCAACATCTTGGGTTTTATTAGTTCATTATCCAAATCAAAATCCAAAAGTCCTAAAGTCTAGCATTAATCCAAAGTTCAAACACCCTTATCACTAACCTCTTCCATCCTTCATCTCATCATTGATCCTAAACACCTTAGAGGTTCAATTTGGCAACAAGTTCAAAACACAAGAAAAACATGGAATTTAACTCGACTCATACATCATGAGTAATCCAAGTCAATTGAACTATCAAGTCCTTACAATACCAATTGATTGTCAAAACTAGCATTTATACAATCCATACATGGGATCATTATCTCCTACAAACCTCGATGGTACAAAAAAATTGAGCATGCCCAATCTAAATTTTGGAAAACCTTTTCCAATGGTAGATTTAAATCAAAGTCCAAACATACAAATCTATCAATCAAACAATCAATGCATGAGTCTTCAAACAAACAAGATTATCCCACTGAATCCATACATGCTAAATGTGAATATACCAAGTACAAATTTACCAAACATGAACATTTTGAATCCACACCTGGTAAACTTTGGGATAGATATGCTTACAAATCATACAAATTTTGCTCAAAGTCCAATAAATATATTAACGACTCCATGTATTGATCCAAGTGAAGGTAACACCATG
Organism: Sequoiadendron giganteum; assembly: GCA_007115665.2. Taxonomy (NCBI): domain Eukaryota; kingdom Viridiplantae; phylum Streptophyta; class Pinopsida; order Cupressales; family Cupressaceae; genus Sequoiadendron; species Sequoiadendron giganteum. The sequence continues at coordinate 743,793,966 of CM021101.1, read as the reverse complement.
TAAAATTAAAGTTACCTAAATCAAAGCAATGTGTTCCTCAACCACAACAATGTTCCATTTCAACCTATAATTCCAAATCTTGACATCATCCCAAATAAAAAATATTGTTCAAGATCATTCCATCCATGATCCCATACAAACAACAAAAGTATACATTCCAAATATGCTTGCTCAACAACCACATCAAGAACAATATCTCCAATGTCAAAGGGTTGGATATCAAGATCAAAAACATCAACAACAAACCCAATTACCACATCTCAAAGATCAATCACCACAAGGTAACAAACGAAAAATAAACCCCACTTGGGGAACCAATCAAATTTATCATGCAACAATTGATACAAGAAAATCTCATTAAAATCCCCGTTTATGAGAATTATCAAAAGCCCATGGTGAAATTGCCTTGGTACAATGAAAATTACCTTTGTGATTTTCACAAAATAAAGGGGCACACAACATCAAATTATATTCAACTTAAATATCTCATCCAAGACCTTATTGAACAAAAAATAATAACTATTGGGGACAATGATTAGGATCCAACCTCTAGTGATAGTGGTGATAATCTCCTGACCAATGATCATGTTGAAAATGTCTCTACATCACCTGATGAGTTAGAGGACATATATAAAGAACATATTCCAAAGCATGATCAACATTCTTCACCAAATTCTAGCAATGATCCTTTCGAAGACATATGGACATCCTTTGACCTCATGAAATTTGAGCCACTTCCTATGCCTAATAAATATATCTAAGAACCCTTTAGAAGAAATCCATTCTTTGAAATTGACCCATGTAAATAACTTGATCCAAAGCATGTCAAAAGCAATTCCAAAATCATTTGAGATCAAGAATTTGCATACCCAAGCTACTACAATGATATAATGGACACTCTCCTATCTATACAAGATGATCACATCCATAGAACACATAATCCTCCATCTACCCATGAGATGCTTTCTTTGGATAAACACGTAGATGATCTTCATTTAGAACATGATTCCTTTACTCCTAAAAATATTACACAAAAAGAGCAGGTTGTTGATTCCTACAGTCAAACTAAATTGTCAACATCAGGATCAAATATATCCCAAATTTAGACTGAGGACATCATGTATGAATATATCTAGCATTATCCACTCAAGGAATCAGGTCAAACAAAATAGGACATTCTAGAGTCAGCATAGCAACAAATTGAAATAACATCATCTATAGTAGTCATTTATTAGAGAATGCATTATAAATAGGAACTCTCGAAATAGGTAGAATCAAAGCATGAAGGCACTACTTCCACAATACTAGGGGCAACTTCATCTCAAGAAAGCATCAACATAGGGAGCACAAAAGATCCTTATGATGAAACCAATTCCAATACTATAACCAACCACGTCATGAATCTTCATCCACCCATCACCCCATCTACGAAGTGGGACCAATGTCAAAAGAAAGATTTGAATCAAAGCATGAAGAACATCATCAAAGAAAAATAAGTAGTGAATCATGAAGGACAAATCAAATACACATGGATACCAAAGAATACAAAGAAAGATTATCCCTATCAAAATCCATTAGTCAAAGAAACTATGCGGAAAAATAAAAAATGGAAAAGTATTCATCAAAGATGTCCACAAAGGAAAAAGCATGCTTCTCAAGCGACGTACAAACTATATCAAGCAGTTGGTCCTAATTCCATTCACACTTTTGTATCCACCCATCATTGCTCATCTTCCCAAGTTTGGAGAGTCAAAGGTTCCAGACTGTCAACCAATCCATCTTTTATTCCTAAACACACTCCATCCATGCCTCCATGCATGATATCTAATTATCACATTGACCATGTGTTGGCAACGACCCTTCATCATAAGGGTTTAGAAGGCACTCTATCATGATATAAGCACAAAGACAAAGTTAACTCCAGTATCAGCAAAGAAAAACAAAATTCTCAAAAGATGCATTCAAGTGCACATATCTTGGTAAAGAAAATTATTCAATCAGGATACTAATGGCACATTATGACAAAAACATCTACATCGACACCACTAGGTGGTTCAAGATGAGCTTAAAATATTTCAGCAAAAAATCAAAAAAATTAAAAAATACAAAAATATCATGAAAGTAGTAAAGAGAAAAATCATCCTCTGGTGAAAACCACTACGGAGGCACTTTGGGCAAATACCATGACGAAAACCTAAAAAACAGGCATCATGTGTAGAATTGAGCATCTACGTGCGCCAGTTCAGGTGAAAGCATCTTATCCCATCCATAATAAAACCAACATTCCCTCCATCTTATCCATAATAAATCCATTCATCCATGAACCATTTATCCAACCCATTGCTATCTATCTACCTTATCTTTATCTTGATAAAAGTTTGGTGTACACTTTATACTTGCTTATGGTAAAAATCTTGACAAGGGTCATTTTCATTGATCCTATCCAACCCAACATTATCTAATCCTTGAAGCATTATCCAAATGAGCATCCTTTATTCGAACACCTTATCTTGTCGCAAGATAATCCTTGGCATCCTTTGCATGCTTACCATATCCATCCATCCACACACCTATCCAGGTATCCACCCATGGCCTTTCAAACATTGCTAGACACTGGGGGCAGATATTAACATCTTGCTTTGGGAATAACTTGATCTATATCCTCCAACTTATCTAGTGATCCAAACATTGACAAACATAAAATCAAATTGGTCAAGCATTTGTGAGAAAAAAAATCCAAATCATTATCCCATGGCATATTTTGACGAGAAGATGTTCCTTATCAAGCTTTATATTTCATCGAACATCAATCCAAATGATCAATATCAGTTGCATCTAATGTGTACTTTAGCGTCACATCAAATAATCAAAACAATTTCGTTCCAAATCAAGCTTCAAAATATTGATCAATCAAATCCAATCAATCCATCATCATCTTGGGATATCCATCCTAATTGTTGTGTTTCTTAACACTATCCTTGCATTGTTGTGTATCATCATCAATCCATCAATCTGATCAATCAAACCTAGCTTGGTTTTCAACAAAATCCCAAAATGGAGCATTGATATAATCACATATCCATATTCAAATCATCAAAATCATGCGAAAATCCAAAAACATCCAAAACATATCAAAATCCAAAAACATTCGTAAAATCTCCTAAAATCCAAAAAAAAAAAGTTGAAAATCTCAAAATCCCAAAAAATAGCCTCAAAACATTTCAAAACATCAAAAACATCCAAATATTTGAAAAAACCCAAAATGGTGCACCCGTCTCATCTCGCTTTCACCCAAATAATCATCGCTCAAAATAAATCAATCGTTGCTTTCACCCTTTGGCAAAGCAATCAAAAGCAAGTCTAGCAGGTTCAAAAGTGAAAGCTTAATCGTCAAAGTCTCAAGTATAGGTCAATAAGTCAACAATTTTATCAAATTGGAGTACCAATAGCTTATCATTGAGTCAATCTCATCATCACCTGATCACAACATGTCCTAGGATGCATCCTTCCTAGAATGGATATCAACATCAAGCATTACCGTAGTTTAGTCTTGGCTAGTGGTATGAAGAGCATTAGCTTGTTTGTTTACTTTATCTGGTCTTTTTGACTTATCTTATTTTGTGCTAATTCCAATGACCTCTCGATGATATCTAATCAAAATAATTTAGAGAGAAAGGAATGGGGCATCAATCATTATGTTTTGTCGCTTGTTCTTGTTGGACATTTTTGTAATATAACTTGGCGAATAATTGCTTTGTTAGGTGCATCCTAGCAAGGTTTCCATATGTTAGGTGTGAACAAGAATACTCCTATTTGTTTGTTGAGTCAAAGTCCATTGCACTAGGTATAACTCCATCCTGGTTCTTTATACCTTCATGCATCATACCTATGTGTGTTATCAAATATAAGGTAAATGTTGGGAAAATGGTACCTCAACTTACTGACTTGCAACCTCTTAAGAATTGGTGATTTGTAGTTAGTTATGGTCTTTATTGCCTTACCGTGGTGGTCCTTTCTTAGTCCAACAGTTACGCGATGTTACTACCATACCATGATGGTTTATCGAAAATGTCACAATGGTGCGATGACACCACCATACCACGACGGCCTCTCGGTAGGGCCACGGTGGCACTGTGAAGGGAGACCATCGGCGATAATGTTTACCACCATACCACAGTGGCCTTTCGACCATCGTACAGTGCCACAGTAAACCATGACAAACAATGCAGGTGGCTACCTCCTTACCAAGGAGGTCTTGCGGTCAAGGTGTGGTAGCGCGGTGGAATTAACAGTCGGCATAGGTGGCTACCTCCTTACCGTGGAAGGTTTCTCATGGCTTGGCAGTAGCGCAGTGAAGGTGGTGGACTGGTGAGTGACTGCCTACCACTAGACCATGGCGGTCTTATCTCTTGATCGCGGTGGTGCGGTATGTCTACCAGAAAACCGTGAAGACTTAGTTTGAGTTGGGCAGTAGTGTTGTACACCACTCTACTGTGAGGGTCGTTTGACTTGCCTACGGTGGCACAATAAGAGGTGCACGATGCTTGTTTGACTGATTTGACTCGACAGGAAGTAGTGAACGAATGGCAAGGTGACACATGACGAGTTATCAATGACCGATTGGCCGAAGTTTCAAGTGGTGAAAGAATTAACTGCAAAATGTGTTTCGACGAGTGACAAGATTCGATTATGGAAAATAGACTTAAATGCAAGGCGACCTGATGCATGATTGCAGGGCAACTTGGATAGGAGGAGATTAGATTCGTCTGTCATAAGGAAGGTGTATAATTAAGGCACCCCGATTGGTTTTTTGAATGGATGATGCATGTAATACTTGCAACAGTCTAATGTATTGCAGTAGTCACTAAGGGGTGATAGTGAGTTTGAATTCCATGTATGCTTTAATAGAATTGTAATAGAGAGGGATGTCTGAGAGAGGTCTATTAACTTTTTATGTAAATGTTTTACTGTAATACAAAGTGATTGCTCTTGGTGTGGTGGGTTTTTTCTTGAAAGGGTTTTCCCACGTAATTCTGGTGTGTTCTTTGTTTGTATGTTTTATCTATTTTACTCTTTTTATCCTATATGGGTGGATCTTAAGTGTATGAAGTTTTAAAACTGGTCTTTGCACATCTCCTCTATGGTTTTAGTGTTAGAAAGCATTTCCGCACTATTTCTTTTCCTTTCAAGTGGTATCAGAGCTTGGCTAGTTGTGTTATCCTTGTTAGTAGGGCTGGGTTTTTTGTGCTAATACTGTTCCAGTGGGAGTTTTGCAAAGTTAGAACCAAGTTATGTTTGAGATGACAAGTACATCAAGTAGATTAGAAATTGAAAAATTCAATGATGACAACTTTGAGTTGTGGAAACTCAAAATGGAAGAGTTGCTTGTGGATAGATACCTCTGGGTTGCTGTGTCTGGAACTATGCCACAAGGTATGAAGCAAGAAGAATGGGACCTCATAGATAGAAAAGTGAGAGGTCTGATAAGACTTAGTCTGGCTGATTCTGTACTCCTTAACCTCCATGAGGAGAAGAATGCAGCTTCGTTAAGGAAGAAATTTGGTGATATTTATCAGGGAAAGTCTCTAGTGAATAAGCTATTCTTGAGGAAGAAGTTATACTCCTTGAAGATGGAAGAAGGAGCATCTGTTGCAAGCCATCTAAACTCATTTAATATGAGTGTTGCTTAGTTGGCATCTGTGGGTGTGAAGATAAAGGAGGAGGATCATTGCATGCTTTTTCTATGTTCCTTACTTGACACTTGGGCTCATCTTATTATGGCTATTGGAAGTACGACCACTACTTTCAAGATGGAAGATGTGGTTGCTTCACTAATATCAGAAAAAATACAAAGGAAGTCTTTAGAGATGGAAAAAGAGGCCCTTGCTGTTCGGGGTAGATTGAAGGAGAAAGGCAAGAAAAAAGACAAAAAGTATAAATCTAAATCTGAAGGGAGATCAAAGTCTCCTGGTAAAAATTCCAAGGTAAAATGCTCAAATTGTGGGCATCCTGGCCATATCGAAAAGGATTATAAGGAGGAGAAGAAGAAGAAGAATAACTCTTCAGACAATGACTCTTCTCAGAGTGATGCAGATTCCTTCATTGTAGCTTTGGTGACTTGGGCATTAGATGATGTCTAGCTGGTTGAATCGGATGCATCTTTCCACATGACATCTCACAGAGAGTGGTTCATTAAGTACGAAAAGTATGATGGTGGAAAGGTGTACCTGGCAAGTGATTCACCACTAGAGATTGTTGGTCATGGAAGAGTCAAAATACAATTCCCTGATGGAAGAATCAAAGGGATTGGTGATGTACTACACATACTAGGTTTGGCTCGTAACTTACTTTCTGTCAGTAAGCTTAATGATGTTGGTGTGGAAGTTTCTTTCTCGAGTAAAGGATATAAGATGGCTAAGGGTGCATGTACTAGCACTCTGTACAAGCTGGATGCACATCCTATTCAATGTAACAACGTCTTTGTAAAGGCAAGCAAAGATTCTCATGTAGAGAAGGAGAATGACACTCCTTTGGATGCAAATTCCTTAGAGGTGAAACTCCCAGCTGAGAAAACCATCCTATGGCATTATAGACTCCGTCACATAGGTGAGAAAGGTTTAAAAACCTTGAAAAATAAAAAATCTTGTTGAAGGGATTTTCGATTGTAATCTTGAGTTTGGTTTTTGTGAATATTGCATATATGGAAAGAAACACCATGTTTCTTTTTATTCAAGTCCTCATAAATTTTCTGGTGTACTAGATTATGTTCATTCTAATGTTTTTGGTCCAGTGAATGTTCCTTCGTTATCGAAGTCTAGATATTATGTTTCTTTTATCGATGAATATTCGAGAAGGGAATTTGTATACTTCCTTAAAAGTAAATTAGAAGTGTCCAGTCAGTTTAAATTATTTAAAACTTTGGTAGAGAATCAGACTAGAAGGAAAATTAAATGTCTGAGGATGGATAATGGCAGTGAGTTTTTTCTTACATATTCTAAAAGGTACTGTAAAGACCATGGGATTAAAAGGCATAAAAATACAGCTTATACTCCATAATAGAATGGAGTTGCTGAAAGGTTGAACATAATGTTAATGGAGAGAGAAAGAAGTATGTTGAATAGTGTTGGTCTAGAGCATAGGTTCTGGGCTAAGGTTGTGTCTACAACATGTTACCTGATAAATCATTCACCTTGTTCTACTCTTGCTGAAAAAACACCTTTGGAAGTTTTCTCTAGTAAGAAGCCCTCTCTGAGACATATTCATGTCTTTGGCTATGAGGCATATGCATATGTACCAAATGAGAAAAGATCAAAGTTGGAGAACAGGGCTGTTAAATGTAACTTCATCTGCTATGGAGTTGGTGTGAAGGGATATAAGCTTTGGAGTCCTGATACTGAGAAGGTTCTATACAACAGAAGTGTAATATTTTGTGAGTTGAAACCTTCAATAGATGATCCATAGCTAGAGACAAATAAAATATAAAAGAAGGATGATGTAGTTGAAATTCCTTAGACTCCAGAAAAAGAGGAACTACATGGTGTACTTGAAACCAAGGAGAGTTCAAGCATCTCCGAGAGTTTTGAAGATGAAGAACCACAACCTCAACTAGTAAGAAGGTCTACACGTGAAAGATGACAACTTGATAGGTATGGTTTCTCTATGTTAGATTTGAGCTATGCCTATGCTTTGATTACTAGAACTGATGAGCCTAGGACTACGAAAGAGGCAATTAATATGTCTGATTCAAATTCCTGGTTGGAAGCCATGAATGAAGAAATGGAATCATTGAAGAAAAATGAAACTTGGGATTTGGTACCTTTCCCTGAAGGGTGAAATCCTGTTGGCTATAAATGGGTATTTAAGAAGAAGATTGTTCTAGATGGCAGTGTTGAAAAGTATAAAGTGAGGTTGGTTCTAAAGGGGTATTCCTAGGTAGAGGGAATTGATTATGAAGAAATATTTTCCCTTGTAGCAAAACTGAAATCTATCAAATTTATTTTGTCATTGGAAGCAACCTATGACTTAGAGATCGAGCAGATGGATGTGAAGACAAGGTTTCTCCATGGAGATATGGAAGAAGAAATTTACATGTCCCAGCTTGAGCACTTTGTTGAAAAAGGTAAAGAAAGTATGGTCTACAAATTAAAGAAATCTTTGTACGGTTTGAAGTAGTCTCCTAGAATGTGGTACCAAAAGTTTGACACCTTTGTGTTATCTATGGGATTTATGAGATCAAAATCTGATCATTGTGTGTATTATAAATTTGAAAATGATCGTGTGCTTATTATTATCCTGTATGTGGATGATATGTTGTTCATAGGAAATAGTAAGTCTATGATTTCTGATTTTAAATCTCAGTTGTCTGCAAAGTTCAAAATGAAATATCTGGGTGCAACAAGGTATATTCTAGGGATGGAAATAACCAAGAACATAATGAGTAGAAAGCTTTGGGTTAGCCAGAGTAAGTATGTTAACACTGTTCTGGAGAGATTTGGTATGAATGATTGCAAACAACTACTTGTTCTAGTCTTGTAGGGAACGAAGCTATCTATTGAAGATTGTCCAAAGTCTTCTACTAAGATGGAGGACATGACCAGGGTGCCTTATGTAAATTGTGTTGTTGGAAGTTTAATGTATGTAATGGTCTGTACAAAGCCAGACATTGCCCAAGCAGTGCAAGTTCTTAGCCATTTTATGGAAAATCCGGTGGGATACCATGAAGAGAGTGTTTAGATATTTAAAGGGAACTTCAGAATTTTATCTATTTTACCATGGTAATATGGTTGCATCATCGAGAACACTCAACATTCATGGATATGTGGATTTTGATTGTGTAGGGGACATTGACAATAGAAGATCCACCAGTGGATACACTTTCATGTTAAATGGTGGTGCAATCAATTGGATGAGCAAGTGACAGGCTGTAGTCGCTTTGTCCACTACAAAGGTTGAATACATGGTAGCAACACATGCCTACAAAGAAGCTGTTTGGTTCAATCGTTTGTGTTTTGATATTGGTTTAATGTAGGGAAGATTATAATTTTTTGTGACAGTCAGAGTGCCATTTGTCTAGCGAAAAATCCAACTTTCCATGCTAGGACGAAACATATCAATGTGCAGTATCACTTCATAGAGATATGGTGGAGGATGGAAAGGTCTCTTTAGAGAAGGTGGATACCTTGAATAATTTTGTTGATGCATTGACAAAACTAGTGGGCACAGACAAGTTCAGATGGTGTGTAAGCTCGATGGGCCTTGGGGCCTATGATTGTCAGTAAATTTGAAGTCTAGAGGAAGCCAAAAAGTCTTCGTCAAGTGGGAGCTTGTTGGGAAAATGGTGCCTCAACTTACTAACTTGGAACGTCTTAAGACTTGGTGATTTGTAGTCAGTTCTGGCCTTTACCGCCTTACCATGGTGGTCCTTTCTCAGTCTCACAGTTACATGGTGTTACCGCCATACTACAATGGTCTATCGACCATGTCGCAGTGGCACGGTGACACCGCCATATCATGATGGTCTCTTGATCAGGCCACAATGGTGCAGTGAAGGGCGATCGTCGGTGAGAATTTTTACCACCACACTGTGGTGGCCTTTTAGCCATGGCATGGTGGCGCGGTAAACCATGATGAAGAATGCACGTGGCTACCTCCTTACCACAGAGGTCTTGTGGTCAAGGTGTGGTAACGTGGTGGGCTCAACGGTCGGCACAAGTGGCTACCTCCTTACCGTGGAAGGTTTCTCATGGCTCGGTGGTAGTGCGATGAAGGTGGCAGACTGCCTACCGCTAGACTATGGTGGTCTCATCGCTCGGTCATAGTGGTGCGGTATGTCTACTGTCAGACCACGAAGGCTTAGTCTGAGTTGGGCAGTAGTGCGGTACACCACTCTATCACGAGGATCATTTGACTTGCTTGTAGTGGCACGGTAAGAGGTTCTCGGTGCTTTTTTGACCAATCTGACTTGATAGGAAGTAGTGAATGAATGGCAAGGTGACACATGGCGAGTTATCAACGACTGATTGGCTGAATTTTGAAGCAGTGAAAGAATTAAATGCAAAATGTGTTTCGACGGATGATAGGTTTCGATTATGGAAAATAGAATTAAATGTAGAGTGGCCTGATTCATGATTGTAGGGTGACTTGGATAGGAGGAGATTAGATTCGTCTTTCAGAAGGAAGGTGTATAATTAAGGCACCCTGATTGGTTGGTTGAATGGATGATGCATGTAAGACTTGCAACAGTCTAATGTATTGCAGTAGTCACTACGGGGTGATAGTGAGTCTGAATTCCATGTATGTTGTAATAGCATTGTAACAGAGAGGGAAGTCTGAGAGAGGTCTGTTAACTTTGTATGTAAATGTTTTACTGTAATACAAAGTGATACCTCTTGGTGTGGTGGGTTTTTTCTCGAAAGTGTTTTCCCACGTAATTCTGGTGTGTTCTTCATTTGTATGTTTTATTTTTGTTACTCTTGTTATCCTGTATGTGTGCATCTTAAGTGTATGAAGTTTTAAAACTAGTCTTTGCACTTCTCCTCTATGGTTTTAGACATTAGGAAAGTGTTTCCATACTATTGCTTTTCCTTTTAGTAAATGGCCCTTTTAAAATCCCAATTCCTAATAAGCTTTGCATCATCATCAACATTGTATCATCATCATCATCATCATCATCATCTCTAATAGAGTCCCGTAGATCATGGGCTTGTTGGACCCTCTTGTCATCATATTTTTCTTCTTATCCCTCAATCTTTACTAAGTGTAATATATCAAAATAGACATGAGGCTACCCATTGTTGATGACTGTCTATATCATCAAATCTATCTACATCAAACAATCGAGCTGAACTAATCTTGAACAGATCTTTATCGTGTGATCGACCCTCAAATTGAACTTTTCGCCCGATCTCTCGAGGGGGCAGTATACTAGCGTAATCCTTCCATTGGGGAATCAATGGGGCACCTAAAAAAATAAGAGAATTTTTGAATTTTGATCATGGCAATTTATTCTTTGAACCAACAGAGCAAGTGCATTGCTTCAAGGAGGGGCAAAATGTAGACATGAAAAATATACAGATTGATATCGTACACTTGATCCTAGTCATTTCCTTTGCTAGTCATTTAATCGAATAATCTTTATTTGATTAAAGTCATCACCTTTCGCCCCTTAATTAAATGAATCAAATTTATCTAATTAAGTCATCACTTCTTGTTAATTAAATAAATCAATTTAATTAACCCTATAGTCTTTATTTAATTAAATAATTCATGTTATTTGATTATATCCCTAAAGTCATTCTATTAAATTAAATAAATTAAACCTTATTTAATTTAATCTAACATCATCCCTCTTTAATTGAATAAATCAAATCATATTTAATTAAGTCTAAAATCATTATTCCTCTTATTTTGATTTATTTGAATCCTCAAATCTAAGTCAAAATTGTCATATCAACTAATTTCCTTTTAAATTAATCAAATCCCGATTAATCCTAATCTTAAATTCATCAAATCCTCTAGCTTTTGCCACTTTCTCATGAAAATCAAGTTATCAATGTATTAAATTATCTATTTACTTTCAAAAAGGCATCAAAGATGGAATATTCCTCAAATTTGAAATCTCCCCCCAAAAGGACTCATCCCTTCCAATAAAACATTTAAAATCTCTTACATGTCCTTTTATTGAGCCATGTGCATTTGCTTCACCTTTCATCTCATCCTTCAAGCCATCTTTTAAATTTTGAATTTCCCCCTCTTGGCAAATTCTTCAAAATGTGCTCATCCTCCTTCCATTGGCATGATGACAAGTGGTGCTTTATCATTGGCTTATCTTTTGTCCCACATCCTCCATGTTTTGCAATCCTCCTCATTCACATCTATAAATAAGAGGCTCTTCTATTTATTTAGGGGAGACAACTTGAGCCAAAGTTATTATCTACAAATTTGAAGCCAAGTTTATCCATTTGTTCATCCAAGTCTCAATTTTTATCATTTCATAGCTAGGTTATGCAGAAATTTCTCCAAGGGAGCATCAATCTTCATCAAATCATCACAAATCTTACAAGGGATTGGGAAAGGGCCATTTTCCACATCAAAATGGCACCAGTTCCCCCATGGGATTGAGAATTTGTTTGCTTTGAATATGATTTAATCATTTTTATTTGTGTTCATTTATTCCTTGTTCTTTGCATTTCAAATGAATTCTATGGGGAATATTAGTTCTAACTTGCATTTGGATCTAATATTTTATTCATTTGCTATGTTTGTGCAGGTCTAGGATTGGGGTTCATAGGAAGTTATTTCTTTTTAAAGAGTAAATAATAATTAGGATTTGCTAAACACGACCATAAGATTGAGAAGATAAAATTTATTCAAATGGATGTATTCAGTATATATACATGTATAAAATGTAGTTATATTTTGAGATGATGTAATGATTTATGTTAATCTTCTATGTGATTATTGTTGAGAATAGTTATGTGAATCTAATAATTGGATAGTTTGTTTGATTATAATAAATTACAACATTTAAAAAAAAAGTGAATGCCAAGTAATTGTAGAATAATTATATGATATATGTTTTTTAAAAATAGTATCTCAATTATGAATACACATAGATGTCTTGTGCAACCATGCATACAATTATATGTATATTAATATTTTAAATAATAGGCATGTACTGATTTAAATTTGAAAACTTGAGACTTTCAAAGAATGGATTAAATGTTCTATTAATTGAAAATATGTGAATATGAATATCAAATTATAAATAATTTTAAGTATCTTGAATATATGATAATTTAAAGAATGAAATTGTGTAATTTTATTTAGTATTTAATTTTTTTTTAATGGTGTTTTTCCTACTTAATGAATTGGTGAGGTTGTTACAAAACACAAAAAAAAAAAAAAAAAATTGACTCTTATTGTGAATGGTAAATTGCTCACTTTGAATTACATAAACAAAAATAAAACTTAATGGTGGAGGACAGACCTTGGAAGCAACTTATAAACTATGAGGGGCTCCCTTTTCAGTGTAGATGTTTCTTTGTTGGTCATTTGGCCTCTGGTTTCCCTCTTGCTTGTCGCATGGGCACTGCTACTTGGTGGAAGGATGCTCTCCTGGACCATCTCATGGTGGGCTCTCCCTCTTCAGATGGTCCCTCCAGGGAGGAAATCCCTTCCTTGACAGTTTCATCCTTGGAGGTTGTGTCTCCCGAGGACTCTCCTTTGCCTATTCCTTCTATGGATCTGGTGTTGCCTCGTACTACTGTCGTTGTGCTGATATAGCCTACCTGTCCCTCGATGAACACTTTTGTTGATCCCTTGAATGCTCCTGACTCCTCTTCTATGTTGTTGACTTCACTACATGGTGACTCTTTGTCCTTGATGGTTGTTGAGGAGTCGCTCATCTCACCTTTCTTAGTGGACTTCATTTTCGAGCCTTCCTAGTCTATTGTGCAGAGAATAAAGAAGAGACTCCCTAAACTGCGGCCTCTGGTTTTGGGAGTCAGATATGTCCCCTCTGATTCTGGGGTTGTCTAGTCCTCATCCTTCATTCGACATGTGGTTTGTTGGTTGTTCATGTACTGTTTCTATTTTCTATTTCATGTCTTACTTTGAATTAACTTATTTTTGGGCTCGAAGGCTACAATGCCCTGTAAATGCTGCTTAATTTATCAAAAACAAAAAATTAAAATTAAATCAAAGAAAATTAAAGAAATTTTTAATTCTTCACCAACTTGATATATTTGAATACAATAATCATCTCAAATTAACATAAAGAATATTTTACACATATTTCTTATGCTAAGTAAAAAATAAATATTATTTTTATGTATTCTAAAGCTTCAATTATATGTCACCTAGAGATAAATGAAAGAAAACTTACATTGTTTGAAGTTTGATTAATGTTTACTGAATTTTGAAATTAGTATTAATGTAGAAACATTCTAAGCTACTTCCTTAGACTTTATTTTGTTTTTATATGATTACAAAATTAGTTTTAAAAAAGTGGTCTGCAATTATTAATCTGAAGCTGGCCCACTTTGCTTGGTGTATTCTTTTCCAAGGCTTGCATGTGGGTTCTCGATTGATTCATTTGGGGGTCTCTGACCCTCGCTGCCCGTTTTGTGGGCAGCCTGAAAGCTTCAAGCACCTTTTTTGGTTTTATCCCAGAGCTAAGTAGTTCTGGACTTGGATTCATGATTTCTTTCGGCCTTTTAGGCCTGAACCCTTTTTGTGGCATATGGTTTTGCTGGGGGACCTGCCTGGAACCCCGGCTAAGTTCACCTAGATTTGGCACACTTTCAAAGTGGAAATCCTTTTCAGTATCTAGAAAGACAGAAATGCTTGTATTTTTGCTCATTCACATTTAGCTATTAATGTATCTCTTTATGCTAAAGTTGTTATATGCTCTAATGTTATGTTATAGATTCAAGTACAAGCCAACAAGGTTGCACTGGAAGTGGCTCACCTACAGGTTCTCCTGGACCACTAGGGCAATGCCCCTTGTACTATGGCTCGGATTCCTGACTCGCCCTCCTCCTCTCACTGCCGATTGCCCTCTTAGGGTCGGAAGCGGAGTGACTCCACACAGGCTCACTCCCAACCTCCTCCTCGGAGGGATTCTCGGCCTCCCAGACGGGCTCGTTCTCCTCCGCTGTGTCCTGGTCAGGGCTGGCACTCTAGTGGTGCGCCAAGGAGCAGTGGTGGCGATTCTGGGTGGCCTTCGGATGCTCCTCCTGACTCTAGCTCTGGTTGGCCCTCCACTGGTAAAAGCTTTCCACGGCTTGCTCTCGCAATCTCGCCTCGATGTGAGGATAAAGATAAAGAAGATAAGAATGATGATGGTTGGGGTGCTCCTCTTGACGTCACTCCTAACCCTGCTGATGTATGGGGAAAAAATTTGGATGACCAAGATCCCCCAGGATCTACTGGCACTGCTCTAGCTGCTTAATTTTCTTTCTGGGCTAGGCCCATGTGACTTTAGTTGATTTTTGCTGGGTTGGGCCCATGTGACTTTCGGGGTGTGCTTTCCTACCACCCAACCCTTTTTTGTGAATTTTGTAACTTTATCTCTTTAATATATAGATAGCTGGAAAATTCATCAAAAAAAAAAATATATATTTTATTTCTTAAAAAGAACACCCACTAATAACATCGATTGAAGTTGACCATTCTATCACATAATTAAATAATCAATTATTATGTCAATAATTTAGATTTATCCATAGAATGTCAATGTTTTATGGACTTATTTTCATTGACATACACTAAAATTATAATTAGATTCGCTAAAATGAATTGTTTTTTTAAAATATTATTTTAAATAAAAAATTATAAAATTGGTGATAATATACATTTATATTTTCTTAAGATCGTTAGTGGGAGTTAGAAAAAGATATGAAGAGATAAGTAGTGGAAATATACATTTATTTATAATATTTAAAGAATCATTAAGGGATCTTATAGAAATATAACTTGAAACTAATTATTCTATGTTTTCTTATATATGATAGATTTTATAAAATGTGTAAATATAATTTGTTGACAAAATATTTTGTTATCTTCATTTACCCTCTTAATTTATGCAAATGGTCATCTCTTATGTTAGCAACATTGTATTTTTCTTGGTACACCTTTTAAGAATGTTTTATTAATAATATTTAAAGGATCATTAAGGAATCTTCTAGAAGTATAACTTGAAACTAATTATTTTATGTTTTCTTATATATGATAGATTTTGTAAAATGTGCAAATATAATTTGTGAACAAAATGTTTTTTAGTCTTCATTTACCCTATTAATTTATGCAAATGGTCATTTCTTATGTCAGCCACATTGTCTTTTTCTTGATACACCTTTCAAGAATGTTTTATTTATAATATTTAAAGGACCATTAAGGGATCTTCTAGAAGTATAAGTTCTTGAAACTAATTATTTTATGTCTAATTATACATGGCAGATTTTGTAAAATGTGTAAATGTAATTTAGTGACAAAATATTTTTAATCTTCATTTACCCTCCTAATTTATGCAAATGATCCTCTCTTATGGAAGCCCCATAGTGTTTTTCTTGGTACACCTTCATGAATGTAGTTACCAATGTACATATGAACGTATTTTTTAAGTTAGTATTTTTTCAATAGATTTAACTATATGTAATACCATAACAACTATTAACATATACTCACCTGATAAGTAGGAGGTATGTTCCACAACATGTCAAATTATGATATTGCTATCAAGATTCAAGTATGTAGTTTATCGAGTCAGACTCATTGACCTATGTTTCATGAGAAGTGGTTCACAAGAACCCATCTCTCATGATAACAAGAACCCATCTCACAACGTGTCAAATTATGATATTGCTATCAAGATTCAAGAGTGTAGTTTATCGAGTCAAATTCATTGATTTATATTATGATATTGTTATTAGGATTTATTCGTGTAGTTTATTGAGTCGAATTCATTGATTCATATTTCACAAATAGGCTTCTTGTAAACCACTACTTGTGAAATATGAATCAATGAATTCGACTCAATAAACTACACGAATAAATCCTAATAACAATATCATAATATATTCGCTTACTAAATCCTCTCCCCAAAAAAAACTTACTACTTTTAATTTATATCTAAAATGGTTATAACTAAAATTTAATACAATATTTTTTATATACAAAAATCACATTTACCTCAAGACCATATTTAGTTGAGCTTACAACATTTTCTGACAGCCAGAAATTTCAAAATAAGAAAACTAGAACATTTGATTCTGAGAACGTCATTTTTGCAGCAGAAGTGCGAGAAAGGATTGTGTCGGCATGAATCGGGTGAGGGAGAGATATATTACAAATTCCAATTCGTTTTCTTCCTTTTTTCTTTGTCGGCGTTTTGGATTACAGGAGTTGTGGCACGTTCATGAATAGCCTTACGTACAGCAGGCGCCGCATTTACAATAGAATTTCAAACCCAATTATACAGTTAAAAAATATGTGAGAATCGAAAACTGCTTGTTTTGGAAAGTGGGCAATGTTTTGCATTAATCGCGTGTTTAATCGCCACGTAGAATACGTAGACATTTTTGAGAGTTCTGAGATGTTTTCTGAGGTCAGTGTGAAGTAATGATGATTGTCTTTGCTAAAATGGTGGCGGAGAAAAGACAGAGAAAGATTCTGATAAGGAATTCCACTCAAAGTTCACATATTTATGCAGTGTCATATATCAAATGGGAATAATGTACTGCGTTATTATCCTTTCAATTTGTTTTGTATTAGTTTGTAATCAAAACATATTTAACATGCAAATCTGATTGAGTGATAATTATGAAGTAACTTCAAATTTTGAACTGTATGGTTACTATATCATAAAGCATTGTGATCAGACCACAGAATAGATTGATTAAGATGTTTTTTATTGTTTTTTCAATGAAATTAAGCGTTTGAGAAATTATTTATCAATGTTATTAGATTTTGATAATTTATATTATCGAATTTTTGTTGTTTTTGGATTTGATTGTGTGCAAGTTTTTTGAATCGATGTTTCGGAAGATATTCCGTAATCTATCATCAGAATAGAGAGCTCAAAGACAAGTAAAAATGGTTTGTTGCAGATCGATGTTTCGGATCACACTCCGTGATCCATTATCAGGATAGAGAACTCAAGGAGAAGTAAAAATGGTTTGTCTCTGTGATCCATCATCAGAATAGAGAGCTCAAAGACAAGTAAATATGGTTTGTTGTCTCTGTGATCTATCATCAGGATAGAGAGCTCAAGGAGAAGTAAGAATGGTTTGTTGCAAATTGGGTCTGCAACAAACCATTTTTACTTCTCCTTGAGCTCTCTATTCTGAGGATGGATCATGGAGTAGGATAAGCACACAATCAAATCCACAAACGATGAAAATTCAAAAATTTATTTATATTTTAATAATATATAGATAGATCGACTACTAAAGATATCAGTTTTTCACGATTTATAATTTTACTTTTAAATTTTACTGTGCAAAATTCTTTTAACAATATATTAAATCACATTCTATAATACATAATAAAAAAGAAAAGAATTTAAAACCTGTTTGAAAAGTTATAAAAAGAATTTGATTTAAAAACTATGGAAAAGCTATTATAATTTGATTGTTGGGCTGCATTCATTTACTTTTAGTGGTCGTTTCCAAATTGTCAGGTCCAAATATTATTCATTGAAAATGGTAGGAGAGGTTTTGTATGCCCAAGAATGATATGACCTGCCAAAAGTTGTTGATTTTACTGGTTAGAATTTTTGACTGGTATCATATAAATGCTTTAACCGTGCACATGCATGTGTATATGTTTTCAATTGGAAAGTTATCATTATTTAAATTTGAATTCCTCTTTGCAGACCACATAAAAAGATATAGAATCTATATATATGATTTATTTTCACAGCAATATACACTTACATAACATCACACTAAGTATCTATTACTAAATAATATATATTTTTTATTTGATAAAACATAAAGTATAAGTAAGATATTATTGTAAAGATATTTAAAAAGTATCCTTACATAAAACAGAATAATCTTTATAATAAGATTAAACTTATATTCAGAGAATCCAACTAAATCAAAAGTGGTTTGAACAAAGCATCAACCTGTAAACCCCATATGCACACTAAAAATAATTATTTTAAAAGAATCCAAATCAAATTAAGATTTCTATAGTGATGTCAACTCTCCATTTTTATAATTGAAAATTTATTGACAGTCAAATACTTATCTTGGACGGATTGCCACTTATAATATGCCTTTCAAATATGATCTCATTAAGACCTTTTGTCTTTCTTTAAGAGGAAAAAAAGAATATTTTTCCATTACAACTCAATATAAAAAATTATATATTAGTCTATTGAAAAGACCCCACATATATGCAATTTAATTCATTGCTATTACATGTCAAATTGTTGGCTATTGGAGAGGACATATATTCTTCTATTCTACTCTAAGCAAGAGTCTACACTTGCACTGAAAAAAATATATTGCTTTTTCAATCCCATGTTATGTCTTGTATATTAGAATTTTTGTGTTATTCTCAATCCCACCATTTAGAATATCCTATGAAAATACTTACTTTTGTAATGATTGTAACATAGCCAATGGGTCTAGAATATTGCCACAACCAACTACCAAGATGAATGTTTTGAAGATAACTTACTCTAATATAAGTAAGATAAATTATTTTAAAAATTCTAAGGGGAACTTAACTCAAGAAAGAATATGAAAGCAATCGAGGTACAAGTGGCACATGATGCAAATTATGGTGAGAGAATTTTGAAAATTGAAAGTGGTGGATTGCCCTACCCACGTTTGTATAGTTAGGTAAGATGGGAAAATGGAACACACACCTTTTCATTGGTGGGTATGAGCATCCCTCCTTATCTAGTTAGGTAGGACGAATCACCTAGTAAAGATGTTTCAAAAATTGAGGCTTTTGAGGTGGAGGATTTTGAGGTGAGGAAGGACATAAATTTTGACATTTAAGTTGTATGAGGAATGTCTAAAAAGTTATAGTTAGGTGGTGATATATAGTCAAGTTTAGTTATTTTGTATTATTGAAGAACTATTCTTAAATGAGTTTTTATTTATCAAGGTTGGAAAGGATGGCTATCATTTCAAAAAAAAATAGTGGAAATTTTTGAAAAGGAATTTAATTTTAATAATTGAGTTGTATGAGAAATTATAAAATCATTATTTTCACATTTTTGTAAAGCAATTATTTGAAGAAAGTCTTCATAATTCAAAAGGGGTATTTTATTGGTGAATATACACAATATTAACAAGAAAAAAAAATTAAAAAAATTATAGCTCAAAATAAAATAGTAATTTTAAAGTAGTGTTTGTTAAAATATGCCTTAATTATGCAAGTTAAGAAAGATTAAATACTTCGTGAATAAGTAAAGAAGTGGCCCCTAACAAGAATGATTATAAGGAATTCAAAGTCAAAGAATGTCCAAATATGCATTTGGTTTGAATTGTGATAGAAAGGAGGGGTGCAAAATTTTGGTTTAAAAAGTATTGTTTGCATATCATATAAAAAAATATTATAACAAGAAACAACTACAAAAGTAAGACAATTGAATCCATCATGTCATATCCATCAAACCATTTATATATCCATACATATTGCACATTGCATACATACATAAAAAAACTAAAAAACTGATCCAAACCAAATGTGTAACATGGTATCTATGTGAGCATATATATCGATAAATAAATCTTAAATTCTAAGATAACCATGTGCAAAAGAGATATAAAGGTACATATTTCAACTACTAGTTAAATATAGATCAGATACCAAGTCTTAAAAAATAAAAGTTGCATCAAATACATGAGAGTGCCAATACATTGAGTACATAGGCTCCTTTAAGGAAGACCCATAAGTATTAAAGTAAAGTACACAAAAAAATATCCCCATTTAAGGGGAAATGAGAGAAATGAAGTTCTAGGAGATACAAGACATCAACTGTTGCCTCAAGTTTGGCTCTAAGACACAGATCCTTTGGGATTTTCGCTCCCTCATCTCCTCCTACAATATATTGTGTCTAAATATAAAGGAGTCCTTCAAGACTACCCCTAAGGATGTATTGATGTGAGAATATGAGTACACAATTGGATCATGTACCATCCCATGCATGTGTGTGGTTGTTAATTAATCCTAACATCAACCATCTTTATAACTACAACAACCTCAATCTTTGACATAATAAATATAATCTTGTGAGATAATATATGTTGGCTAGCATGGAATTTAGGATAAAACATTATCATGTTAGCCCACTATGATAGGCCTTTGCATATTAACTAAAAGTGTCTCACTCTTTCTCTCTCCATAATTTGTTTTTTGAAAACGTCCAAGGATACAACCCTAATCAAATCCCTCCATACATCAATAGTATTTATATGGGAAATAGTAAAAGAAGAAAAAGGAGTATTATTCCAACATTATAGGATAATATAGTTGCAAACTATGATTTAAGAAAATAAAATAATTGAAAAGTAAATTACTCATGAGGATCTCCTAGCTAGCATGTGAAATTGAAGGTTCTCATTTTCACATCTATATCATCTAAGAGGAAAAAATAATATAGGGAAATCTCATAAAATATTCATCCTCTAATGCTTCATCTTTCTCCTCCCCATCCTTGGGAATGTAATCATCATCCTCCTCCTTGTAGTTATTCTCTATATCATAGACTAATTAGCCCCTATTTAGTTGAAGTTTTCTCTATCCAAACTCTTATAACTTAGGTCATGTGATAGGTGTCCCTAGAGTAAGAGGGATAAAAAATAAATATTCCCATTGTGCCTCTATCGTCTCCTAAAATTGATATTAGTCTGGGGGTTAAGTGGGAAAATCTATTGGAAAATCCTCTTCAAGCTACTATAAGACTCATAAAATGGAGTTGATCTCATTAAAGTAATTCCTATCTATCAAGTAGTTCACTCCACACTAATAGGATCAAATGAGAATATCTTCTATCCATCTCTCCTCCATATAAATGTATGAATCTACAATGAGGACACCATTCATAAGTGTCACCATTTCTAATGTGGTCAAAACAAATATTTTGGGTTTGAACCACTTCATATTTTTAGGACCTATGGGTATTGGGGGCATTGCACAATTATCAGGTATGATGTGCTGAGCTCACCATTGTGTAATCTAGTATAAATCACTATAAACCAATAATATTATGTTGACTCCCCAAGTATAGATCCCACCCTATTCAATCTCTAAAATTATTGGTTCTTAATAAACTCTCAACATAGGGATCTTATTACCTACAAGTACATGTAGGTGGAAATCAGATTGATAAAAAATTTTTGCAAAGGTAGAATGGTGCATAAAGGAACTAAGGTAAGTTGGATCCCCAACCTATCTCCTACTCAATCATCCCATAAGAAAGTTTCCCCTACTAATTTCAACCTCTCTCCTTGAACTAGAACACCCAAGACATGTAGGGCATATCTTGTATAGAGTGATTATCCACTCTCCTCTAATACCTAAAAATTAGAAGGTGTTCTAGTTAGCATCCCAATAGTTCAAGGTATCCTAGGAAATCTATGTGGATGGATAAACAATTAGAATATGTATAATTATCATTAGTCTATCCCTCTAGAGGATGATCACATTTTATCTACTCAATGCCCCCATACCTTCCATGAACCATTCATAATCCTTAATGTTTTTTCATCTAATTTTTAAGTATCTTACAAAATCATGGAAGCTATCTTAAACATTCAAAAAACCTTAAAAATTATAAAATACCAAAAAATGGAAAAGAAGTAAAAATACCCAAAAAATCATATAACCTCAAATTTTGATTGATAGGGGTGGCTAGGAATGTCTCTTGGGTGACCTAGTGTAGTTTAGGAAAGTTACAAAAAGTGGTAGGGGCACTTGGGCACCTAGCCCCTCAACTCAAATAACTTAGTGGGGCTGAAAGAGGTGAGCCTACCCATGCCATGTGTAGACTCTAGGAACCCAAAATCAATCAAATATAAACAAATCAATAAAATTAAAGTACAAAAGTAGTTCTAACCTAGCCACCAACTTAAAGCAACAAGACCTGAATTAAATTTGATTAGCATTCTCAAGATAAATCAATAAAAGTTAAAACATGAAAAAAAGTGTTTATGTGTATTATTATACCTAATGGACCATGTGAACCTAAGCACCTATCTTAAGACTAATCTCCTTGCTCTCTATCAAGAATCCATTTATATGATTATATTCCCATTTGGTCAGTTTTCCTTATCTCCCATCACTTTTTGTCCTCCCATCTTCATTGTTTCAAGTGAAAATTACCTTGGTCCATGTTTTGCTTTACATAACAGGTTTTGCTTCAATTTCATGGTTTCCTTCATATTCTTTATATGAAAAATAAATTGAAATAGGTATGCATTGAACCCTATGACAATGATAAGTCATATTTTTCTTCTTTTATATTCAAAATTAAGTTAACCATTTATCAAAATGTACTTGACTTAAAGTTCCTTTTTTATAGTTTATTCAAAAAAATCAAGGCATGAAAAAAAGATAGTATTTATTTAACCCTACATTGATGGTAAGTTCTCCTATCATATTTTTAGTAACAATTTCTTGATCATTGTATTACACATGATTAACCAATTTATTTGTAGGTGTAGATGTGGTACAACAATAAATAAGGATAGGTAAATATGGGTCCCACATGTCTATTAAATGAGAATTTCACCTACCTTCAATGTAGTCTATGATGTAGGAGCATCCGGGTGCACGAGCAATCCTACACACAAAAAAATATGTTTTCTTTAATTCTTCATTTTTTGTTGTGTTTTGTTGTTTTGTCTTACAGGCATGAATATTTATTAATTTATTTTCCCCTCAAGCTCCTTAAAATTGAAGTCATCTTGTAAGCTTGATAATTCAAGTAATATTTTGGGAATGAAGTGCTAGAAATTGTTGTTTATTAAAAATAAAAATGTGGCAAAAAATCTCACACCCAGATTGGAGGAGGCCATTTTTTGGCATCTTGTAACTCATTTAATTTGAAATTAGCATCAAATGAAGAGGGAAAATAATCTAGACACCCGGAGGTGGAAGTAGTGGGATGAGATAGTGAAAGGTAAATTTTAGCAAATATTTGAATTTCTAAACAAGAGAATGCAAGTGGAGAGTAATGGAAGAATGGGCCACCCAAAAAAGTAGAGTAAATGATTGAATGTGGTAGGTTTTGGAGGATATTAGAAACGCCTCTAGGATTGGGAAGAAAGAAAGGAAGGAAAAAAAGAAGAAAAAATGATAAAGAAATGAAGGAAAAACTAGAGAGACATTGCCTTGGCATCAAATAATGAAATACGTGAGATTTAGAGAAACATTTGTTGATTCTTGTAGTTGTGTTTGAAGATTTTAGATCTGTTTTGTAATGGTAGTGAGATCAATCTTTCCTATATAGTAGATTTTTGGTTGTGGATAGCTTGTTTCTTGTTGCTTTTTATTACAGGAAATACACATTTAAATATAAAATTTGAATTATCTCTCAAAGTTGGTAATCTTTTGTGATGCTTCATTTTTTGGAATGCTCTCTCTATAGTTTGAGTTCATGAGTTAAACCAAAATCTTCTTGGCTGATTGTTTTTGGTATGGTTGCAATAGTTTGATGATTGCATGTAGCTAGTTGTTGAATATGGAAATTTATGATTTTTTTGAGTTTTCAGCCATTAAGTTTGAGGGGTAATGTTGGGAGAAAAATTATGATCAACTTATTTTCATGTAGATTAATATTTTTAAAGAATAATAAAAATCATATCCCTTCATATTCGTGACATGGACTAATTGTTTCCCATGGATCTGCTTATCTCTGACGTTTGTATCGAGCATTAACAAGTCAATCTTTTAGCTCACAATGAAAAACGTGTTTCAACAAATGGTATCAGAGTCAGTTCATGGGTTCAAATCCCCTTAGGTGAAATTGAGGAGGGGATAGCTAAACTAATCACTAGTGTCTCCCTTTGGATTCAAGACGTGGACTAACTACCTCCCATGGATCCTCTTATCTCTAGTGTTTGTCTCAAGCATTAACAAGTCGATCTTTTGGTCCAACGATAAATGTGTTCCAAAAGAATATGGGGGATTCCTTTACCCAGATTTTTAGTAGAAAATGTATTCATTAGTGGTTCAAAATAATTTCCAAAAGGAGGGTTGTCATGTTTTTTGAGTGTAGAGCAGAGTTGTTTGAGTATACTTCAAGTGAGCCTGCAATATCCACCACTTATTAATGGAGTCTTGGCCTTTATTATTGAATTGGTCTACCATACCTAAGGTGGAAAATGTAAGAACCTAAAATTCCATGAATCAAATTCAGATTTGATGATATTTAATAGTTCAACTCATAAACCACATGGAAATGTGCTTGTTTCTCTTCATAGCCTTTTCCACCTTGAGGATAATCCTTCTTGGTGCTCTAGTACTCTCCTTTATGTTTTCACGCTCATTTTCACTCTTCTTGGCCTACTTGTTATTTTCACCACCCAAACCTCATGTAGCATACCTTATGATGCAAAGACACCTAAGAGACCTTATGGTTTTGTAAATTACTACATTGGGGGCTTCATTCTCTCATTCATAAATAATTCATAATATCCATGAGTATCCTTTTTAGACAACATAATTTACTTTCAATACTTTAGCTTGCATATGTACATGTAGTAGCATATGGCTGCTAAAGTGGGGGCTAAATATAGCATCAAAAATTGTAGTCCCTTGAAGGTGTTAGTACAATTTCATGCTTAGTTTGGACCTATTTTAGTGACCCTTATATTTATGCATTTTCAAAACCTCCTAACTAGGCCCTAATCTCCTAAATTATGCATTTTGAGGCCTATTTTATTGTTTTCTGGCAAATTACAAGCATTAAACAAATGCATCAAGTTCGTATTTTTTCCCCCAATACTTAATGTCTTAGAAAATAGGCCTAGGATACGTTTTCCCTAGGGCATATGGGGCCTATTTTACCAGGGACCAATTTTGGATATATTAGTATCAATATTTTAGCATTCAAAATTTAAATTGTAAATGTTGTCTATCGAGATCCAATCTTTGGGAAATTAGAGAAATTCCTATAAATACCTAGTCTTTTCACCATTGGAAACTAGAAGAAGAGCACAAGTAAGCAATAATTTGAATCTTGGACTAGCAAGAGATCATTACATTCCACCAAGTACATTCCAATTTGTAGGTTTCTAAGCTCATTTGCATATTTGATCAAGCCTTATGCCATGATTGAAGGTTGATTCCAATAGAAGAGCATGATGGATTCTAGGTTTGGGAGATGCATTTGGACATTTCCTTCAACCTAATGACTTGTTTCCTAGTATTCTCATCTTTAAGTTTCATCCTAATTGTAGCCTAAATCAAGGTATCATTATGTTTCAGATTTACTAAGGGTGTTTTGACTCCCTCTTAGGTAGATCTTTTTATTTTCATATAGGAATCCTTCTCTAATGCACTTGAGTAGGGTTTTATGCATTTTTAGCTCATAACAACCTTATATTCACTTAAGGTTAGGGCACACACATTGTTATCAATTAATTTTATTGGATATTTTGGAGGTAGAAATACCAAAATAGGGGTTTGATTGAGGCAAACTTCTATATAGCCACCCCCATCTCTTTTGCATATTTATTATAGGTCTGGATCTGAAGATGAAGGTTTATAGGTCAGACATCATAGAGCAGACAAAGAGCTACATGATCAAATTTAAAGTTTTAGAAAAATCCTACAAGGACCCATATTCCCTTGGGTAACTCTATCCTCCATTTCATGCTAGATCCAACTTTTTGTGATAGGTACACATCACGCAACACTTCCCAAATCTGCCTAAAAGTTATTGTTATAGTTTTTTAATCATCATAACATTGCAATTTTCTTATTAGGTAACATATTTTTAAAATTTAAATCATAGTAAATTAATTTTAATCCATTTCTAAGGCTCAAAAGGATCAGATCCAAGTCTGATTGACTCACCTTCATGGTTTAAAGTTAATCTAAACACCTTGATTTGTATCTTAATGTACCTTTGAAAAAGGAGTAAAAGAAATCATAGGCTTTATGCACTAAACTTAGGGTTCCCTTTTTCATATGTTATATTTTGGTGAACCTTAAATTTTAACATAATAAACCTTTTGAAATCTGAATTAATTCAACCCTAGATCTAGGTTTTACATTGCATTGTTTTACATTTCTCATTTAGGGTTTCATTTTTTTTGCATCATAAAAAGTCACAAAAATTCAAAAAAATGCATATCATATTGCATCATAGATTGCAATAAGGTTAGTTTCAGTCACTTAGATCATATTTACATTCACAATTGTATTCATAATTGTCATTTTTTTTCAAAAATTTGCATTTAAGTTACATTGTCTTCAATTGGGAAAATTCTGAAAAAAATAGTCACAGTCAAACTTGTTTGCAAATAGAAAAAACATCCTTAAAAAAACAACTTAAACATTCAATTTTTCATTTTTATGAACCTCTATCAGGGACTCAGACACCCCAAGGCACCTCTCTCCTACTACAGGTGGCTCAAAAAATATTTTTGCAAATCTCTATCTTTATATTTTCAATCTATTCTTTCTTGCAAATTTCTATTTTAATTTTAATGAATAAGTGTTATTGCATGTTAAAGAAATGTGTCATTTTTCTTACCTTGCTACAAATTTTGAGGGAATTTTTCATTTTAGTACTATAAATTATTAGATCTATATGGCAATTGTTTATGTTTTCTGAAGCATTGCATACTTTGGATAGATGAGTTTCATTTTTGTAAAAATTCAAAACCCTAGGTTGTTACAACACATTACACAATTTTAACACTCACAAAACAACAATTGAATCAATTCAAAATCTAGGTTTTCACAATTAGCTTTTGTCACTAGTGCCTCAGAAATTGAAATATCATAAATACCCCTATTAGGACCTAGATTCCCTAGGGCATCCATGTCCTCCATAAACCTGCCTAAGATTTCCAAAACAAACTAATACTTGTTGATTTTCTAATTTATACTTGCATTAGTTCTATTAAAAAAATTCATTCTAGTTATCCTTAACACATGTGAACATAAACTGAAATTGAAATTTAATGATTAATCTTGGATAAAGCATAGTCATCTTATCATGTCAGATCTCTTTCTACAAGTGCATTGTATACCTATCAAACCCTTTATTCATGATGACTTAGATATGTTATATGAAGCCCTTGAGGACTTCATCTCACTAAGCTCATCTACTAAGGCTTGCACCATTCCTACACAACAAAGAACAATCAATATAATCACACCTCAACTTATCATTTATCCACCTATGCAACAACCTAAATTCCAAACCAAACCCATGCTTATCATAATACCACCTCAAAATAAATCCAACCTTTAGGTCACATCTTAATTTTTTTTTTTTTAAATCACTAGTAATCATGCATCACAACAACCAAGTTACCACATAGTTTCTCATACATATAACACAAGGAATAATAAGAAACCAAGATAAACACAAACCATTTCTTCATTGATACCACTTCCACAACTTGTTTTACTTAGTTCCCCTCATTTACTATAACATAGTGTAAAGGAATATGATCTTATGGAAAAAATTGTAACACTCATGCTAAGATTTCCTTGTGGGACCTAATTTCAACCTCGTGAACTTACCATGACATGCTTGAAAGATCTTTGAAAAAATCTTGTGATCCCTCCTAGTCTACAACTAAACAATGTAGAAACTTTAATTGAGGGTATGAATTGGGTTAATGTGGATATTTTCTTCCATAAAAGTAAAATACCTTCTTTGGAAACACAAAAAAACATGATGCTTTGATGATAATGGCCATTGTTAATAGGGTTGGTACTAGATGCACCCTTATTGACAATTCCTTCAAGACTTAATATTTGTAGTGTAAATATTTTAGACAAAATTAAGTGGATAAGACTAAAATTCAACTGGATAATTTTTTCATTCATGGTTTTGATAATGTGGGTAAACAACCTCTTGGTGTGATAACATTTCCTATTAAATTTGGTAAGGTTGTGCTAAAAACTCCCATCCATGTCATGCCCCATGATCTTTCATATAATCTTCTCTTGGGTAGACCATGGATTCATGAAATAAATGGATTGTCTTCAACACTTCATTGTTTAATGAAATACACTTACAAGAGTAAAGTTTACATGATAAAAGTTGATCCAAAATCTAAAAATTGCTTAGAAATTGACACAAACATGAAAAACCCTCTTAGAACATTGACATCGACTACAAAAGTGGAACCTCTACGACCTAAATGTAAAAAGAGGAATGTCTTTGATCAGGTAATAAAGTTGTTGGAGGATTAGTTGGGTTCAATATATTTCACACCTACATTCATGGGGGAATACAAAATTATGCAATCAAAACTAGAAAAAGACAAAAATAAGGAAGCTACAGTAGTATCAACACAATTTATCAATTAAACATCCAAGACACAAGAATCCACAACTCCTAGTAATGGGGAAAACATGAATTTCACATATACCTATGATGAAAGTGATTATGAGAAACCACCTTCCTTGAAATAAATGGAAGCCATTTATGGAAGAGGATACTGAATCTTGAAACAATTTTTCTATAATGGAAAAGGGTGTGGAGTGAAAGACCAAGGTATTTGTGTTCCTATAGAGCTTAATACACAAGAAACAAAAAGAGGTCTTGGATATTTCCCTTCAAAAGAAACAAAAGCATCAAAGTGGCCTTCACTTAATGTCAATATTATCACACAAGATTCCCATAAAAGAACTCTAAACTTGGTGCATCGTGAAATGATAGATATCACAAACAATTATATGTCATTGGACATCTTTCAAAGTGATGAATCCTTAGCATAATTTTTGGGAGTTTATGATACTTTTCCAAGTCACCATCATAATCATAGATTTAACTATTGTTCGAATGCTAATGGATACTTTGGATAAAAAACAAAATCATGTGATTATGGACAATATGAACCTCCAAAAGGTCTTGATATTCCAAATTGAAATGTGTTGCTTATGGGAGACACCATAAACATACCAATGGATCCATCTAATGAGGATAAAATAATCCAAATTGGAAAGTGTCTTGATGATGATGAGCAAGAATATCACACAACACTATTGCATGATTTTTCTAAAAAATAATATTGGAATTATTTGGATATGAGGTATTGACCCTAGGAAAGTCATACACAACATTATTCTTGAGGAATATGTTAAACCTGTGAGATAAAAGACACACAAGATGAATCCTAAGATAGATTTATTGGTTGAGGCTAATATTGAAAAACTATTACAAGATGGTTTCATCTTCCCTATTGATTATTTACCTTGGATATCTAATGTCGTGGTAGTGGCAAAACCTGATAATCGCATTAGGATGTGCACTTATTTTTTGTGATCTTAATAGAGTATCTTTAAAGGATGAATTTCCCACTCCTAATATTGACATGATAGTGGATTCAACCATGAGAAATTCCCTATTATCATTCATGGATGGGTTTTTGAGGTATAATAAAAATTTCATCAACCCTCAAGGTCAATATAAAACAACTTTCACTACACCTTGGGGAATATTTTGTTGGCTTGTTATGCTTTTTAGATTAAAAATGCTAGATAAACATATAAAAGATCTATGACACTAATATTTCATGATTTCATAGATAACATCTTGGAAGATTACATTGATGATATTTTGGGTAAATCTATAACACGTCAAGATCATGTCAAAATCCTTCATAATATCTTTAAAAGAATTTGTAAGTACAACATGAGGCTAAATTTGAAGAAATATTCCTTTGGTGTGGATAGTGGAAATTTGATGGGATTTATAGTATGACATAGAGGCATTTAGGTGGACACAAAGAAGATCGATGCTATAATAAAAATTTAACCTCTTAAGAATATTTTGTAGTTGCATAGCTTACAAGAAAATATTTTGGTTATTCATCATTTTGTTGCATCTTTGGAAAATCAAAATCTTCCATGTATCCATCACCTTATGAATGAGTCAAAATTTATATGGAGTGAGCATTGTAAAAAATACTTTGAGGACTTGAAACAATATCTATTCAATCCTCTCATTTTACAACCAGTCATACAAGGAAAACCTTCTATCCTTTACATCTTGGCTTCAACCCATTCTCTTGTTGGGTTATTGGCACAACAAGATGAGAGTGGCAAGGAGCATCTCATTTATTAGATCAATCAAACATTTACTGATTATGAAACCCATTAAAAAACCATAGAAAAATAATGTTTAACTCTTGTGTTTGAGACTAACAAATTGAGACATTATTTGTTAAATGCAAAATTGCACATCATTACAAAATTTGATCATTTAAAACACCGCTTCACTAAAATGGACTTGTCAAGATGCCTAGCTAAGTGGGTTATGTTGTTAATTGGGTTTGACCTTAAGTTTTTTCCTCAAAATAAATCAAGGGCTAAGCATTGACCAACCATTCACCTGTGATTCCTTCATATTTAGCATTACCAAACCATGACCCATTTCTTGATGAGAATGTGTTGAAAATCAATGATAATGAAACATGGTATTTATATTTTGATGGTTCTAAGTGTCGAACTGGCTTTGGAGTTGGGGTTATACTAATATCGCCTTCAAGAAAATAAATTCCCTTATCTTATCATCTAAATTTCCTTTGCACAAACAACACTATAGAGTATTAGGCCCTTATCATTGGGTTACACTTGGCCTTTTCTTTAGGTGTTCAACATATTCATATATTTTGTGATTCTTAATTAATCATTAAACAAATCAATAGATCCTATCAATAAAAACATGATAAATTATCTCAATATAAATACCTCATGATATCATTATTAGAATGTTTTATATCTTACACTATTGATAATGTTCCATGAAAGGATAATTGACATGTTGATGCAATGGAAAGGATCACTTCTCTCAAAAGGTTCTTCTATGGATTTCACATTAATTTTCCACACTCTCACACCACCATCAATAGATGAAAGAATGAATGAAATAATAGTGGCTATTATTGAAATTTCTAGTGAATGGTATATGTTGATATTCAAATATCTAAAAGAAGGTACATTTCCTCAACCAACTACTAAGAACACTAGAGCTCGCATTCAAAAACTTGCAACTCAATTTATAACCAAAGTGGACATGTTGTATAGGAGATCATTCAAATATGGCCTTCTACTTAGGTTCCTTAAGCAATCTACAATCCTTGTAGCCCTTAAGGAAATCATGTAGGTTCTTGTGGGGGAATTTCAGAGGAAGATCAATAGTTCAAAAATTAATTCATATAGGGCAGTATTGGTGAGATATGGAACATGATTATTTTGATCATGTTAAAAAATGTTCTAAATATCAAGAACATACCAATTTGATTCATGCTCTTACTTATGAACTTCATGCTCAAGTTGAAATTTGGCCATTTTTGGTTTGGGGATTGGATCTTATTGGAAAAATTTCTCCTCCTTCTTCAGGACATACATTTATAATCATTGCTATAATTATTTCAAGTGGGTTGAGGTAATTCCTCTCCATTCCATGACTATTGATGTAATTTGTAATTTTATCTTAGAAAACATCATCACACAATTTGGCTCACCTTCTTCCTTGGTTTCAGATAATGAGACACCATTTAAGAACAAAGAAGTGAAGAATTTTTTGGAAATATTTAATATTCAAAATTTATTTTCTACACCTTATTACCCACAATCTAATGGTCAAGTGGAGGCAACGAACAAAACAATTGAACAAATCGTACAAAAAATAGTATGCAAACATAACAAGGACTGACACAATCAACTCTCTTATGTGGCATGGGCTTACCACACAATAATTCATACATCTATAGGAAATACACCTTACAACCTTGTTTACAATGTAGATGTAATAATTCCCTTAGAGTTAGAAATTCCCTCCTTGATAATCTCTCTTAGCAGCCTTATTGATGATAAAACTTATAGAGAACAATGATTACAACAACTTGAAATGATTGATGAACATTGTATAAACACTCTAAAACATCTCCAAGCCTATTTTAAAAGAATGCAACATAAATATTGAAAATAAAAAAAGGGGGGCCCACCTTTTAGGAGATGGAGCACAAGGGTAGGGTTCCTCCTATTTCACTATTGTTTCATTCAAGGAAACCATAGAGATCTCAATCGAAGGATAGAATTAAAGAAGGAGATCTACTAAAGGTTGTCCTAGGGTATGATTAATGACTAAAGAAGGGTTCACCACCAAGCTAGGGCTTGGAAAGACTTGTAACATGCAAGATTTAATAATGAAACTTACTAATATGTAAGACTACAATAAATAACCTATAAATGAATGCAAAATAGAACAAAAAACTTTGAAATCAAAGAGGTGTACTTATAAATTTGTAGCAACTTGAAACAAGACCTGAAATGTTGAAAATGTTGAATTTAAGGAACACTGGGACTCATATACCAGACTGGGCATATCAATCCTAGATTAGAGTTTTTGGGTTGGAATAGGAATATGGTGATGACAAGTCTAGATCTTAAAAAATATGAAATAATGGGTATAACTGAGACTCATACGCCAAAAATGGCATATCAGTCCTACTTGTCTTTTTTCGGAGAATCAAGATCCAAATCTTCTCTTCAATCTTTGATCTATCTTCTCAACCTAGTTTCTGGATCTAAAATGTCAAATTCTAATCTGTGGATTCCTTTTAGTGATCTTGTAAACAAGGTGAAAACTTTGACTACTTATTTCCAATCTTTCTCTTCAATGTGCCTTCAACCTAGATCTACATACCACACACTAGAGAGAGGGGAAAATGTTGTCTTTTTAGTAGAAAGGGTTTTTCCTTGGTTAAACCTCATTTTTGTAATCAAACTTTGAAATGAAATTTAATAGAAAGGAGGAATGATGAATGAACAAAATGATATGTTACAACTCACCAAACACTAGGAATAAAGTGTTGCAAACATGTATGAAATGGCTCTAAAGGATGTGGATCTTGAATCTTTCTTGAATGATATGGATCTTGAATTGAATTCTTTCTTGAATCATAAAATGCTACATCACAAATGTTAGCTCAAAAATAAACATGATGCATGATGACTTTGACATGATGCTTGATACTTGAATAATGATCCAAAACACTTGATAATCACTTCTTGAATGCTCTTGAATTCTCTTGTAGACTCTTGAATGTTCTTGTGAACTTAAATTTTCTATATGGATGCTTATTCAACTTGGTAGGTCACTTGATTGCTTGTTAGGAGAAAAATGAGTGAAATAACCTTGTATTTATACTTGTTTATTCCAAATTTCTCAAAACTACAACACTACAAGCCAACATCAGATCTAGAAGAATAAAATCTTGCCAAGAATTTGAATTCAAATTAGGTCTAAGCTAAGTGAGACTCATATGCCAGAAGTGGTGCATGAGTCCCATTAGGCTAAGCTTTGGGACACGTTTTTCAAGAAATGCTTAGATTCATGTGAAATCCATATCGGGGCCCTGAAACTTAGGTGGGATCCATATGGCCAAGGTGGCGTATGAGTCCCAAATCACTAAATCTAGGCCATACAATCCAAAAACACCTGAATTATGATTAGATGTTGGTAAATTTTGGGATTAATCTTGGAAAGAAGCATTAATTAAGGCTTATGGATGCAAAATAAGGCCAAATAAGGCAGAAATAAGCTCAATTAATAATGAAAACTCTAGATTAGTGTGAAAGTGTTAGGATACACTTTACAACACCTTAAATAAGGCACAATTAGGTCCACTTAGTTTACAAGGGCCCAAGACCTAATTTGAATGTGTTAAACACATTACAACATTAAATCAAGGCAACATTAAGTTCAATTTAACAGGGAGGGCCCAAAAAAGTGTGAAAATTTAGATGGACACATTTTCCATTACTAAATTTAGCCCCCACTTTAGTGAGAGGAGGAACTTGCTTCAAAATCACATTAAAGTAGACAAAATTAGATCAAGAGGGGTCCAAGTGTACCAATGCTAATAAGATAGGATGACAACGATCAAGCCCCCAGGATTAGGATCCTATAGAAAACCAACATAGGCACAAAAGAACACAAATAAAAATGATATAAGGATAAACAAAAAGGAACAAGAATACATTGCCAAAGACAAAGAGAAAATAAAAGCAAAACAAAAGGGGTGGATCAAGCTTTGATTGTTTATCCTACATGTTGTGGATTAGATCTAAGTTAGAAATGCACACTCACTCTGAGGCAACATAACTCTAGGTTTCCCATTGGGTGAGTATCCAAAAAGGTGAGACACATACACATGCTATCGATATGCGCTCACACAAACAAGCAAGTGGCTATGGGAAAGTCATGCCTAATTTTGGCTTCCTGTACAACCAAACCAAAGCTATACCTCTTGATAAATTTTATAAGGCACCACATAAAAATGAACTTTGAGCTTCATGATGCAAGCAAAGCTTTGTATTCTTTAAAATCATGAAAAAATAAGATGGCACCATAGGAAAGCAAAGTGTATTATGCAAGGTGGCCATATAACCAAAATTGTAAATGAAAAGTAGTGTAAGGTATGTTCAAAGGAGTTTTTCTTAGTTCATGTAAGGCCTTAACATAGGGAAATTTGTGCCTAATGTCTCCAAGAGAGCACCAATCAAAGAATAGAAGAGTCACAAATTAGGGGATGTATTGTGTTGCATCAAGCCACTAAGAGGAACATATTATGCTAAGAGAGATCACGCTCTTGAAGGAAATCACACCCAATGCTGAACACAAAGAAAAAGGTGCATCACATGAAGTAATAATACTACACAATGAAACATGAAATGCAAAAGAATAATGCCAATGTATGCCCCCACTTTACAGAAATTTCAAAACACCATGTTGTGAGAAATTAATACTTCAAAGTAGAAAATGAAAATTGCTAACAATAAAGAGGACATGAGATCTTATTCAGAAATCCCTATGCCAATTCGTATGTTTCCAAATAAAGATATTTCATGAACAAGAGAGGAAAGGAGTTGCCTCCAAAATGAAATCCCAAAAATAACACAAGGGATCCATGGATTCAGGATCAGTATTTTCTTGCTACAATGTTTTTATAGAGCTTAGAACTGCCACCATTCCCCAAATACTCATGGAAGAAGAAGAATGTCACAAAGAGAGTGAAAACAATGAAAAGATAAAGGAAAAGCTTTTGGTTCAATGTGGAAGAGACATGAATGTCTCAACACCTTGCGTCATCCCAAAAGGAAAACACAAGACAAAAGAAAAGATAAATTGTTTATGACATAGAGAAGAATGTAGGTAAGAATACAGGAATTTCACAAAAGAAGGGAGATACATCAAACAAAATGATATGATGGATCACATTACATGCACAAAATCACATAAAAATAATTCAAAATATTAGTAAGGAACATGTGAGTCAACCTATTAGCATATTGTCTACATCCCAATCATGTTCATCGTATATAGAAGTTGAAAAACTAGCCAAAGGGATAATATCAAGTGTCGAACTAGGGTTATTACCAAGTTCAACACTCTTCTTAAGAGAATTATTGTTTAAGCTCATAGAAGAGGAAAACAATGTATTCAATTCATTATGAACTTCTTCATCAATCTTAGCAACCTCAGCGTTTTCATCCAAGTTAATCACAATGGGAGGTCGAATGGTTATATCCAAAGAAGGGTTTAGCTCCTGTCATGGTTGTGGTATAGGATCTTTTTGTTGTGGTAAAGTGAGATACTCATCATGCATTGATTCATTCAAGTTTGGATTTTTATTTTATTTGTTTGTTTCTTCATTTAACCTTCGAGAAAGAGCGTGGTGTCTACGCCTATGTTCTCTAGCATTTCTATTTCTTTTAGTACAACTTTCAAGTTGTGTTTGTGTAGGAGCGACTTTATCAACCATAGGTTTCTTTTCTTCCCTCAAGGGAGGAACAAAAGGAACCATGGAAGGTTGTTCAACCAATTTCTCTTTAGCTTTATAAACATTTTTTATTTTAGGAGGCATGTCAAGATTGCTTTCGTTATCTCTTGGTATTTTGTAGGAAATAGGAAAAGGATTTGTCTTGGGTTGGTCTTGGTTTTTTGGAATGTCTTTAGGTTCAATCATAGGTTGAGTGATGTTTGTAAGGGATAGTTTTTCTATGCATTTCACCTCAAAAAATTTCTAGGATTTGAAAAAGAAGTCTTCTTGAGGTTTAATAGGTTCCATAGGTTCAAGCCAAAAGAAATGTAATGAAAAATTTCCACGGGAAGACACAGGATTAAAGCCACTATGATGCACAATTAAAATTTCATTTTCAAAGGGAAACTTTAAGCATTTATGCACAACCAACGGGATTAATTCCATGGAGCGTATCCATGGGTAACCAAGCTTCACACGGAATTGGTCTGACATCGAGATGATGGAGAATGAGACATCTAATTTTTTTGATCCTATATGTAAAGGAAGGGTGATCAATCCCATCGTAGGGCAAGAGAAATCATTATGTGTCTTTATCCATGATTTTGATTTATCATATATTTCCTAATGGATTTCATGAACAAGTAGGAATTCGTCGGTGATCACATTCTCTCCAAAGACGAGATCAATTAATATCCCATTAGTGGGCTTGACATTGATTTGGTTGGCTATGTAAAGAGGACCATCAGGTTTATGTTTAAGTATATCTTGTGAGGAGAAATTAATTTCAAGATGTTTTTTAGTTTAGCCCATATGATTTTGAGTTTTGACCAATGCAACCAAACCATGAATAGGATTTTGTTCTATAAGATCTTTTTTATCAGTATCCATGTTTTCATCATCCATGTCAACATTCATCACATCATTCTTTGTAGTTTCACTAGCTTTGATAAATGAAATATTATGATTTGGCATGGGTTTGGTAAATATTTGCAAGTTTTGGCTAGGAGGGGAAATGGACTTATTTCCTTCATCATTAACATCACCAAATAAAAGTCAACTGGGATCAATGAGGTCTTGTACAAGTTGTTTAAGACACTTGCAATGTTTTGTGTCCTGTCCATTTTGTCGGTGATAATGACAATAAGAATTTTATCTAAAGTTCGAAGGTAGAGGCTTATTAGGATCGAGAGTTTTAACAAGAGGTAAGGTGATCATTTTCTATTCTATAAGTTGTGACATTATCTTATGGAGGCTACCGGGTAGGGGAGTGAATTTCCTAGCTAGATCCCCAAATGCAAAAGGAGTTGCCTTCCTTATAGCGGCCACTTCGGTATCACCATGTTGAGTTGTTTGTTGATGGGGA
Source organism: Sequoiadendron giganteum (assembly GCA_007115665.2). Classification (NCBI taxonomy): domain Eukaryota; kingdom Viridiplantae; phylum Streptophyta; class Pinopsida; order Cupressales; family Cupressaceae; genus Sequoiadendron; species Sequoiadendron giganteum. Next base: position 743,756,112 of record CM021101.1, on the reverse strand, counting down.
TAAAGTTGAATAAATCATTTATTCTATTTTCTAAGAGGTTGATAATTATTTTGGTTTGTGGATTCATAATTTTTAGGTTGGCTAGAGGTGGGTTTTGTTTCACGACTACTAACCAAATTTTGAGAATCACAAAGGGTAGTACACAAGTGCATGAAGGAGGGGAACTTCATCATGGTAAGATTATCTTGTATCTTAGTTTGAAATTTCTCAATGAACATCCTTTGAAGGTGAGGGTCGTGAATTTTTACATAAATTTGGGAATAAAGTGATTGGTAGCATGAAATAAAGTCAGTAACCTTTTCATCATTTTTTTTCTTACATCTCATCAAATCGGTTAGGGTCATCTTAGGGGTCATATGCACTTGTAAATGGTTTAAAAATGCCTCAAACATTTCAGTGAATGAAAAAATTGAGTTGTTCGATAATGAGGAAAACCATTCTAAGACTATATCCTTCAAGGATCTAGGGAAAATCTTAGCCAAGAGCTTATCCTCAAGAATAAAGTCACTACATAGGGTGGTATAAGTGGAAACATGGTTTGAAGGATCTCCTTTCCACCCATACTTCTCAAATCTAGGTACCTCTATACCTTGTGGCATCGATGTTCTCAATATCTCCAAGGATAAGGGATTTATTTTGACATAATACATAGGTTGGCCATTTTGATTTTGGTTTATAGTGGAAACTTGTTTTTGCAAGGATGAAACTATTTGCAAAAGTTGATCTAGGAGAGGATCATTGTTTTCATTTTGAGATGGGGGTGAATAAGGTGGAGGTGTGTATGTGTTCGAGGGAAAACTAAATGAAATGATTATAGGAGGTAAAGTGGTAGGAGATATGACATGCGATGTCACAAAGGTACTAAGGATGCTAGCAGAAATACCCAAGGAAGGAATCACATTACTAATAGGTCACATTGTTGTTGTAACTTGAGGGTTGGTACAGGTATGAATAGAGGAAATTTTTGTGGGAGGAGTAATTTTAATTTCTCCTTGGCTTGGTACATTGTTTGAAGGTAAAGCACAACTAGTGGTTGAGGTAAGATGTTTTTCAAAATTCTGAACTATGTTATGCACAAGGTCAACTCTGTCTTCACTTTCAATCACGTGATGTATGTTATTTATGGTAGGGATAGTGGCAATTGAAATATTTTTAGTACTTATTTAATTTTGTAGGTTTTCTAAGTCTTCATGAATTTGGATTATATTTTCTTGTGGAATACTAGCAACCATTGTCTCAATGTTTGTCATACTACATGAAGTTAAATAGTTGTTAAGGGTATGGTCCATACCTAGTGAACTAGTGTCAACACTAGTATTGAAAGAGATAGATAACCCAAGATCCATGATGATTGTGCTATCACAAGATGAAATGAATCTCAAAATAAATCTCACTATAGTATTAGCAATAGGACACCAAGTAGAAAAGATCATACAAGGGGCAATCAAGGAAATGCAAGATGCAATGAACACAAGATAAATGCTATGCTCTAATTTTGATTCATATGTAATTAAGATAGATGGAATGAAATGAAGAAAAAAAAAACTCTACAAACTGAAACATAGAACTAATAGCAATAAACAAAAACACAGAAAAATAATAATTTAATGTTGGAAAATGCAATTTAAAATCTGAAACAAGACTAAAATTGTCCAAAGGGGTGTATGAGTCCCAATCAGGGTTTTTCAAGGATCTAAATGCTAAATAATAATTACCACATAATACCTAGAAATCATGAAAAACTACTTGTACTGGGACTAAATCACCCAAAGGGGCGTATGAGTCCCAAATTAGGGTTTTTGCACCATTTTCAGAAAATTCTATGTAAATGTTATGTTTTCTGGTTTGGATGTTATCTAGGCTAAGTACAAATGCAGATTTTAAGTCGATTTCATTGATGCAAGAGACAAAAATGAAACCTATATGAACTTTCACCAATGCAAGATTTAGAGACCCTAGATGCAAATTAACTAATACAAAACCTAATGCAATGTTAATGCAAGCTACATCTAGGATTATAATGCACTCCAAATCAAAAATAAGATGTTATAAATGTAGGTTCATCAAAATGAAACAATAAAATAAGGGGCCTCACCTTTTAGTACATGGAGCACAAGGGTAGGGTTCCTACTATTTCACTATTGTTTCATTCAAGGAAACCATAAAGATCTCAATCCAAGGATAGAATGAAAGAAGCATAGTTGCTAAAGGTTGTACTAGGGTATGATTAATGACTAAAGAAGGGTTCACCAGCAAGCTAGGTCATGGAAAGACTAGTAACATGTAAGAGCTAATAATGAAACTTAGTTATATACAAGACTATAATAAATAGCCTAGAAATGAATGAAAAACATAACAACAAACTAGGAAATCAGAGAGGTGCGCCTAGAAATTTGTAGGAGATTGAAACAATACTTGAAATTTTGAATTTAAGGAACAATGGGAATCATACACCAGGTTGGGTGTATTAGTCCCATATTAGGGTGGTTGGGTTGGAATAGGAATCTAGTGATGAAAAGTCTCGATCTTCAAAAATTTGGAAAAGTGGCTATACTGGGACTCATACACCAGAAGTGGCATAGCATTCCTACTTGGACTTTTTTGGAGAATCAAGATCTAGATCTTCTCTTCAATCTTTGATCTATCTTATCAACCTATTTTTTGGATCTTAAATGTCAAATTTTGCTCAGTGGATGCCTTTTAGTGATCTTGTAAATGAGGTGAAAACTTTGACAACTTTGCAAACTTTACAAATTCTTTCCAATCTTTCTCTTCAATGTGCCTTCAACCTAGATTTTCAAAGCACACACTAGAGAGAGGGGAAAATGTTGTTTTTTAGTGGAAAGGGGTTTGCCTTGGTCAACCCCTATTTTGGTAATCAAACGTTGAAATGAAATGTAATAGAAAGGAGGAATGATGAATGAAAAAAATGATATGTTGCAACTCACCAAACCCTAGGAATCAAGTGTTCCAAACATGTATGAAATGGATCCAAAGGATGTGGATCTTGAATCTTTCCTGAATGATATGGATCTTGAATTGAATGCTTTCTTGAATCGTAAAATCCTACATCACAATGTTAGCTCAAAAACAAACATGATGCATGATGACTTTGACATGATGCTTGATACTTGATAATCACTTCTTGAATGCTCTTGTAGACTCTTGAATGTTCTTTCGAACTCAAATTTTCTATATGGATTCTTATTCAACTTGCTAGGTCACTTGATTTTGTTAGGAGAAAAATGAGTGAAATAACCTTGTATTTATACTTGTTTATGCCAAATTTCTTGAAATTACAACACTATAATCCAACATCAAATCTAGGAGAATAAAATCCCACCAAGAACTTGAATTTAAATTAGGTCTAAGATAAGTGGGACTCATATACTAGAATTGGTGTATGAGTTCCATTAGGCTAAGCTTTGGGACACATTTTTCAAGAAATTATTAGATTCATGTGAAATCCAGATTGAGGCCCCAAAACTTAGGTAGGACCCATACACCCAAGGTGTTGTATGAGTTCCAGATCACTAAATTTGGGCCATATAATCCAAAAAAATATGAATTATGATTGAATGTTGGTAAATATTAGGATTAATCTCAAAAAGATGCATTAATTAAGGCTTGTGGATGCAAAATAATGCCAAATAAGGCATAAAGAAGCCCAATTAATAATGAAAACCCTAGATTATTATGAAAATGTTAGGATACACTTTACAACATCTTAAATAAGGCGCAACTAGGTACACTTAGTTTACAAGGGCTCAAGATCTAATGTGAATGTGTTAAACACATTACAACAATGAATCAAGGCAACATTAAGTTCAATTTAATAGGGACAACCCAAACAAGTACAAAAATGTATTGGGATACATTTTCCATTACTAAAAATATAATGATAATGGAATTCATCATTGTTTCAACAAAGGGGATTTGGTCTTGTAGAAAAATAAGTGCAATGTCAATGCTACTCTCGACAAGAAAGGAAAGTTTAGCTCGAACTGGTTAGGAACCCATATCATTGATGAAGACTATAGGTCTAGAGCATACAAAATTAAGGCAATAGATGGTAAACCTCTCAAAGAACCTATAAATGTTTCACATTTACACATATACTACACTTAGAAATTCTTTTGAATGTTATGTGTGATCAAGAATTTTGTTAGATTAACTAGATAATTTCTATTTTATGCCGCATTTCTTTGTTCTTGACAAACATGTTTGTGTGTCTTGAATTATTCTAAGTAATTATTCATTTTCTTGAATTATTAATTCTTTATGAATATCATTCAATCATATGTTTGATATGTTAAATTAGATCATTATATTCATTCAATTCTATATTTAATTAGATCATAAGGGCATCTAGTTTAAAATGGTCACACTTAACCAAAGATGTGGCATCTAAGTAGCCATAAGTGTTTAATTAGATCACATTCATCACATAGAAATTAGATCATGAAATCATTTATTAAATAGTATAATCAAGATGGCTTAATAGATCACATTGAAATATAATTTATAAAGAACACAACTCATACCAAAAAAACATGCTCATATATAGATCATAAGGTTTATATAAATCAAATCACCAGGGTAACAAAATATGGTGTGTCATAAAAATACATATAAGTCGACCTATGGCTACCAAAATCCTCAGGGCTTGGTGGTGGTGGTCATTGTGAGACAGTGGATCGATAATATCCCCTGGAGCTAATCCACTCTCATAACAAATAAAACATATCATAAAATAAAAATGAGATATAGTGCATAAACATAACTAAATCTTAATGATAAAAATATAAATAACATATCATATTACCTAGATCTCCAACCCATCAATCAACATCTCGATAAGAAACTATGGGTTTCATATTGAAACTCCTCTGATGGGTTGATGGTGTGGTAGGAGTTGCATGACTACTCTCTCCACACCTGTGGGACTAGATGTCCTTTGTAGCCACAGGATGTGCTCTTATGACATGAGGACGAGATCTAGGTCTCTCCTCAAGGGAATATTTGGCCTCTTTAGGCTCCTCAAGATCCTATCCTACCACCTTTTGATCCTCGTCCTCCTCATCCTCCTCTACATCATCATCATCATAAGTTGAATCCCTATCCACATCCTCATCCTCTCTCTCATCCACTCAATGATGTGTCCAAGGCTCAAGATCACCTATGGGATGATCAAGGAAGACACAGGTAGTTAGTGTTGTCCTCCACCACCTATCATATGCAATCGACATGCCAACATCATCTTCATCAAATTTTGGACATGCATCTTGCCCCTCATCCTCTGATTCACTATGGGTGACGTCTGTGAGTGAGGGATGGTATATGCCTTGTAGCCTAGTTCTATTATGTGTAGATATCAAATATGTCAGCCACAAGCTAGGTGTTGTTTGTATCTGACCAAATCACCTCATCAAAAAATCATAGTAAAATGTCATAATGATATAGATATGACACCCAACCAATAGTCTATCTCGTTGCATCCTGGTTAGCTATTGTGTAAGACCTGGCCATTGCAGAGTCCTATATGGTCTCCATATAATATCATCATCATGTAGATGATCAAATTTAACTCTCCAGTATCATAAATCTCCACACTACTAAGGTCACTTGAGGGTATAAAAAAGGACCCATGGATAACTATAAGTTGCAATCTTGTGAAATCTAATAGGTCTAGTACATGTGATGTGCTTGAATACCTACACCTAAAGAAGAGTGCAAAGAATAATATTGTGACCCTCTTGATAGATGAAGGGACCAAGATCATAATATAAATGTGCTAACATATTATGTCCCTAGGAATAAACTATTTGATGTTTCTCCATAGCATGTATCATATGAATGAGGTATCCATCAAGGTGTGAGTATCTTCCATCGAGCATTGGAGCTAAGGCGACAGTAGCACACATAATGTGTTGAATCAACAAAATAGTAGCATGCAAAAGCCACCTAAGGTTGACAAGGTCGCTAGAGTCAAAATCTATGTAGTAGTTGATACAATAGTGTATATCTCTCCTAATCTCTCATGGGGTTCAGATCTCATTAAAGTGTACAGCCTCACCTTGTATGAGAAATATGAAGATAGAATGTATTTCCTTGAGAATAACTATCATCTCCCCATTAGATGGAAAGTGGATGTATTTGAATTTCACTACTTGATGAGTTCCATCAACATAGCATCATGATATCTCATTGGTGGCATGAGATACACCCAAAACAATTTGGTAGTGTGTAAATTTTGTTCATCCTCCTATGACAGTCAAGTAACCTACTCTCAGAGTAATGAGAACTATAACAATGGGAAATTCCTATTTAGGTTAGCAAACTATAATATGCATAAAACCTAAAGATCGAAAGTTGGTAATGGAGTGCAAAGGAATAGATGAACAATCTTATAGATTGTCTTCATCCTCCATGACTAACCTCCATTACACCTCCTTAATTTGCTGAATATGATTGTTTGCCCTTAGATTTGTGAAGAGCAATCCAATAGAGATGACAATTCCTAAGCAAATATTGAAGGATTTGAAATGACCTAGATGCAAACTATGCCCTACTGCAAATAGTAAACATCTACAATTTCTAAGCTAATATCAAATGAAAATCTAGATATGCTATGATAAATATGCTAAAATGATAAACTATGAAAATGAAAGCTAATCCAAACATGAAAGTCTAAGATGTGAGATGCCAAAATATGGAAATGCAAGATACTAAGACATCTCTAAAATATGACAATGCAAGATGTTCAAAATGAGACCAAAATTGCTCTTTTATAGAAGAGGCAATTTTGTGTGAATGGCCAAGATTGAAAGTTAGTAAATTCCCTAGAATCAATGGACGAGATTCAAAAAAGCAACCCACAATTAGGGTTAGGGCAACATTAGGTCAAATTCAAAATGAAGGGTCAAGATTGATTCTTTAGAAAATCAAATCAATGGCTGATAATGCATGTGACAAAATATTTCGGGCATGGAAAACGAAGTCATTGGGGAATTAAATAATTTATTTAAAATTATTTAAATCAAGGGGGAATGTTGAATTTTCGAATTAAAAACTATTTTAATTCAAAAAGTGTGGGGTCATCTGACAGTAAATAATTTAAATTAAATTATTTACTAAAGAAGGGAATTTAAATGGGACTTATTTTAAATAAATAAGATTTAGAAGAAGTTAAATAATAAAAGCTTATTTAATTTAGGTGAGAATTAAATAATAAAGATATTATTTAATTTAGAGGAATGTGACAAATAGAACCTTTTAAATTATATATAATAATTTAATTCAAAGTTTAGGAGAGGACCAAATTAAATAAATAAAATTTATTTAATTTAGGAGAGAAGGGGCCAATGAATAATTAGATAATTAAATTTAATTATTTAATTATAGTGGAAGGTGGATTAAATAAATAAGAATTTATTTAATTTTAGGAAGAAGAGGACTTAATTAGTGACATAATTAAATAAATAAATAAAGTTATTTATTTAATAATTAGGAAGACATAAGGGGTTAAAATAATTAAATAAATTAAGAAATTTATTTAATTATAGGAAGACTTTAGACAATTAGTGACGCACTAGATAAATAAATAAGAATTATTTATTTAATAATCAAGAAGAATAGAGGGGACATGAATTAATTAAATAATTATGAATTATCTAATTAATAGTTGAAAGTGAGTTAGGGACATAATTAAAATGTCCTAATTAGGGTTAGAAGAAGAGCCTGTGGGTCTAGGGCATTTTTATGTGTCTACAAGAACAAGTGTCCTCCTAAATGTTTTCAAGCATGTGGCAAGACCTATAAGAATCAATAAGAATTATCATTCATACAAAAAATTTGGTGACAAAGCAGTAAAAATTAAATAAACTGTAAAGGAGGACATAGGCACCATTTTGGGATAGGGGTGCCACTTTGGGACTAGGATACCCAAAGTAGAGACTGTCGTCTATTTTGGACATGGATGCCATGAATTCTAATAAAACATTAAAAAATATGCAAAATAATAAAGAAAAATATAGGGAAAAGGAATAGGCAATTCATTGTTGGTGCCACTGTGCCTTGTGCAACATCCGCTCATAGGATGGTATAGTCATCAACTAGACATCCTCACTCTTTGGTGAAATTGTATCTCTCTCTAAACCTTGAAAAAATAAAAGTGAAAATGATGGTCAAAATTTTGATTTTGCACTAGCATATAGTCAATTTTAGTACTACATATCTCATTCAAATAGCCATAGTGGGGGCTAATTAACTTCAATTTTGATTTCATCCATTGTTTTGGATTCATAGTTCCATCCCCATTCATATCCAATGTTTTCTAATAGCTGGTGTTGTGATCTCATGACCCTATCACAAGAATTTTCTTTACCAATCTTGGAAATTTGACATGGTTAGATTGCAACCCTAATTTCACCTCCATAAAGTAAGTGGAATCAAGGGGCATACATTTACCCTCAAATTATATTTTCTTTAGAAGTTGACATGCTTTTACAAGATGATTTTTGAATACCTAAAAAATTGGTTTTCTAGGATGTGTTTCCTAGTGTTGCGGTTTTGAAAATGACTACACTAGGGGCTTCATTCTCCCATTCACAAATGATTCATAATATCTATATGAGTATCCTTTTAAAAAAAATGATTTACTTTCAATACTTTAGCTTGCATATATACATAGTGTCTTTTAGTGCTAAAGTGGGGGCTAAATGTAGCATCAAAAATTGTACTCCCTTAAAGGTGTTAGTACAATTTCATACTTAGTTTGGACCTATTTTAGCGACCCTTGCATTTATGCATTTTCAACACCTCCTAACTAGGCCCTAATCTCCTAAATTATGCATTCTAAGGCCTATTTTACCATTTTTCAATAAATTACAAGCATTGAAAAAATGCATCCAGTTAATATTTTGCCCTTGATACTTAATGTCTTGGAAAATAGGGTCAAGACCCATTCACCCTAGGGAATATGGGTCCCCCTATTTTGTCAAGGACCAATTTTGGATATGTCAATGTTGACATTTTAACATTCAAAATTCAAATTGTAAATGTCGGCTATTGCGATCTAATCTTCGAGAAATTAGGGAAATGCCTATAAATACCTAGTATTTTCACCAATTGAAACTAGAAGAAGAGCACAAGAAATCAATAATTTGAATCTTGGAGCAGCAAGAGATCAAGCCTTATGCCATGATTGAAGGTTGATGCCAATAGAAGAGAATGATGGATTCTAGGTTTGGGAGATGCATTTGGCCATTTCCTTCAACCTAATGACTTATTCCCAAGTGTTCTCATCTTCAAGATTCATCATAATTGTAGCCTAGAGAAAGGTATCATTATGTTTCAAATTTTCTAAGGGTTTTTTGACTTCCTCTTAGGTAGATCTTGTTATTTTCATACAAGAATCCTTCTCTAATGCACTTGAGTAGGGTTTTGTGCATTTTTAGCTCATAATAACCTTATATGAACTTAAGGTTATGGCACACACATTGTTATAAATCAATTTTATTGGCTATTGTGGAGGTATAAATACCAAAATAGGGGTTTTATTGAGGAAATATCCTATATAGCAACCCCCCATCTCTTTTGCAGATTTATTGCAGGTATAAATTTGAACATGAAGGTTTATAGGGTAGACATCAAAAGAGAAAATGGAGAGCTATAGGATAAAATTTGAAGTTTTAGGAAAGGCCTACAAGGACCTGTATGCCCTTAGGTGACTCTATCCTCCATTTCATGTCAGATCCAACCTTTTGTGACAATTACAAATCACCCAACACTTCCTAGATCTAACTAAAAGTTGTTGTTACCGTTTGTTAATCATCGAAGCATTGTGATTTTCTTATTAGGGAACATAGTTGAATTAGGTTAATCATAGAAAATTAATTTTAGTTCATTTATAAGGCTCAAAAGAATTTGATCTAGGTCTGATTGACTCGCCTTCATGGTTGAAATTCAATTTAAACACCTTGATTTTCATCCTATTTTACCTTTGAAAAGGAGTAAAAGCAATCCTAGGTTCTATGCAATAAACTTAGGGTTCCCTTTTTTATATGTTACAGAGTCAATAAGTGAGGTATTCATAAGGATTTCCTACATACCTTGTGGAATCAATTAAGTGAGGTATTCATAAGGCTGAGAATATAATAGAATGGATTATGAGGTATTAATCATTGAAGCATTGTGAATAGAATAGATTATAGTTTTTAAAATGTAATTTATGTCAAATTTCAATGAACGGGTAAAAAATAAAACCAAAAATACCATACATAAGTTTTTGGAAAAAAATGGAGACACTAGAAAAATAAAGTAAAGATCAACCATAGAAAAATTATGTGGTTGGAAAGTTAAGAAAGATCTCAACATTATTGTGGTATTTTTGTAACTTGACATTGAAAGATATGCAAACTTGATAGAGAGAACACTGAAGATTGTGTGTTAGTTTTTAGAATTTGCAAATAATACACCTTTGGGCATTGGCATGTAAGTCTAAATCTTTGGGTTGGTAATAAATAAAGTAGATAAAATTTGATTTTGTTATATTGCACTTATATTATAACACAATCGTGTTTTTGTGAAGAAAAATGAAACTACCTCTTCATCTCTATCTTCAAGTATCTCTCTCTCTCTAACGTAGTCCAAGGTAGGAGGGTTCGGTGAGGGACTATCCCACCTCGTATCTTAGTACAACTAACAAATAGATCTTGTAGATATGTGATGGAAGTTAACAGATGATCAACAAAAAGATAACAGATATGCAAGAACACATTACACCAGAATTATCCTGAGAAAACCCTGAAAGGGAAAAACCCAGCCTTCAAAGTTCACTCCTCATTATATTATGATCTCAAAACATATTACATATGCCAATCAAGCTTTAAAAATGCTATGCCACAACCCAAGAATTAAAAATAGTTCATACAGTAACATTCTCCATCAAAGATCGCTTCCACTTCGCAATTTATCTGAGCTATGACCTCTCTGGGTCAGAACAATTCATCATCCTGCTTCATAATTTCACACAATTGATCTCTTCCCTCAAAATATTAGAACATTATTCTCACATAGAAATCACACATCTCATACCATGCATCACACACACATCACACATGCCTCAAATGACAAATAATCGGCCATATATATTTGCATCTAAAGATAACATCAACTACATGTTGGCCAAACAAGATATAAAATGTGCTCAAACCGTCAGCCCAAATCCATAAACAATTATCAATGTGAATTAGCCATCATCGGCCCAAATATAGTAGGGACCCAAAACAACATGCCTCAAACATGAAACACCTCAAACAATTAGCCTCAAAGATCCACAACATGCTACAATCAGCCTGTCATCCAAGAACATGAAAACATGAACTCCCAGAAGGAAAATCACCAACCCCGAGAATAAAAATCAATGAAAACCAACAACACCAATAGATCATGATCTAGAAAAATCCATGAATCGCCACTAAATCATTCATAAAAACTCGGATTACTAGAATCACATCATCTTCTTTCAGGAATACCAACTAAAGCAACCGAACAACTGTCGAAACATAGATACTCATAACTCAATCAAATCTTCATGTGAACCTCTAAAAATTCTGGTGATAAACTAGACATACTTGTCAAAAAACCCTTTAATTTGTGACTTCTCATCATCAATATACGGAGCTTCACTACATCACCGACAACTTTTGTAACTGAATGTTATTTTTCCCAACTGATTGAATCTTTGAGATGCCCCTGCATCAGACTCTCGTGGTTATTTGAAAAGTGAGCCTCTTCACTTTGGGCTAAGTCATGTCAAAATCAATGTTGTCTCCTTGAATTGGTTTGGTGATTTGTTCATAGGTACTTGCAACTACCTCAAGGTTAGTAGTCTATTCAAGTCCACCCTACAAAACTGCCTCAAGTGTAATCTAGATTCGGTGATCTACCTGCAAGCCTTGTACTGCCTCAACGTTTGGTAGTTTCAACAAGACTTCTCCACAAGTTTCCTCAAGATCAATGTCTGCTTCAATCATCTACTTATAGGCCTTGCACTGCCTCACTGGTCGGCGGTCTAAGCAAGCCCACCCTACAAGTTACCTCAAGTTCTTCAATGTCTACTTCAATCAAATAAGAGTCAACCAATACATACATGCATCCTCCGAGACAATCATATAACTTCCTTGATCCATCAATACAATTTTTTAATTTCCTTTGCAATGCTTTCTGATCTCTGCATTTCCTTTACACAACTCAAAATGTTATACTTTCTTCCTTTCTAATCTCTGCATTCACACACCTCAAACTGTTATGTTGTCTTCTCTGCATATACTATTCCTACACTTCCTCTTTCTCTGTACTGCAAACTCCTCTTTCCGGTTATGATTTACATCAGTTTACTACGTTCACAATTCTCCTTAAAGTTGCTACTTCTTTTGGTTCCACTATCAAACATGATTCCTCCAAAGGTTCCCCTTCCTCTGGATAAATTAATTTTGTATCAATTGGCTCTTCTTCTTCTGGACAAACTATCTTTGCATCCTTTTTTTCTGCTCTTTCATTAGCTTCTCTGGTATTAGGTTCTTGATGATATTTAGTGCTTGATTCTTTCTTCCTCCAAACTTGAAAATAGGTTCCTTCTCTAGAAAATCCTCTTTCACTCCTCTAGTCTCATTCATTGTGATAAGTATTATGACTCATGTCGGCTCTCCCTTTATAGTTTGAATAACTATCCTTGTTCTGCTCTGCATAAGGTCTTCTTTCTTTGTATCTTGATCCTTCCTTTCCCACAACACATGAATGCTTCAATTTGTAAAACTTCCTAAACTTATGAGCAACATACTTCCATTTAGATCCATCAATCCATCCATAATTCAACTATATACAATCTGTTTTAGGTTTTCTCCCTCTCATTTTATTCCAACACATCTTCTCAGAATGATTCCTCAATCCACAAAAATTACAAGGGTGTAGATCCCAACATAATTCCTTTTCATGTCCATATCTATTACAATGAGAACAATGCATACCTTTTCTTACTTGATTTTACTTGTTTGAACTTGTAGCAATATCCTTACATCTGTCATATCCAAGGCCTTCACTTTTGGGTCTCATTACTGGTTCAATAGGTTATATCATTCCTTGTTGATGTTTTCCCAATCCTTTTCCTTCATATCCCATTATATGCATGATTTTGAAACCAATACCATCTCCAACAATTACAGGCTTAGTCGCATTTTTATCTTCAACTTCACCTTCTAGAGAAACTTCTGCAACATCACACAAATCATCAGTGTCACAATAAACATCACAAAATTCAGGCTTAGATCTCATATTCTCATTCTCCTTCTGGCATGCTATAATTGATTGCTCCAACTGGTTAACATGTTCCTTCAAGCCAGATATTTCCTTCTTCTGCAAACTATTCTCCTTGTTAAGCTCTTTCAAACTTTCCTCCAAATCTCTTCTCCTCTTATCCAACTCCTTAAACAACATGAATCCTTCTTCAAACTTATCCAACTCTGCTTCCAATTCTTCTTCAAGAGAATCACACTTGTATTTTCCTAGTTCTTTCATCCTCTTCATCAATTCTGAATTGCACTTCTTGAGTTCGCACAATTCTTCCTCCAAATTATCCCTTTCACACATTAGGTTTTCTTTTTCCTTCTTTCTCCTTTTCCCAATCTTCCCCATCTTGCAACAGATTCACAATCAGCTTTGATAAGTTCTACAATTAGCTCTTCAACCTTGTCTTCAACCAGCCCTTCAACCATCTTGTCAACTTTCTCTTCAACCAGCTCTTCAGCCTACTCTAAAATAGATTTGAAACTATCCAATAGATTCACAACCAACTAAAATATTTACAACCAACCAACAGATTCACAACCAACTTTGATACCATTTGATGCAGTCCAAGGTAGGAGGGTCTAGTGAGGGATTGTCCCACCTCATATCTTAGTAAAACTAACACATAGATATTGTAGATATGCAATGGAACTTAATAGATGATCAATAGAAAGATAACAGATATGCAAGAACACATGACACCAAAATTATCCTAGGAAAACCCTCAAAGGGAAAAACTCAGTCTTCAAAGTTCACTCCTCATTATATTATGATCTCAAAACACATTACATATGCCACCTGGGCTTTACAAATTCTAGGCTACAACCCAAGAATTAAACAAAAATTCATACAGTAACATTCTCCATCAAATATCTCTTCCACTTTACAATATCTCTGAGTTCTGACCTCTCCAGGTCAGAACAGTTCATCACCATGCTTCATAAATTCACACAATTGATCTTTTCCCTTGAAAGATTAGAACATTATTTGCACATAGAACTCACACATCTTGCACCATGCATCACACATAAATCACACATGCCTCAAATGACATAAACAATCGGCCATATATTTTTGCATCTAACAATAACATCAACTACATGTTGGTCCACCAAGATATAAAATGTGTTCAAACTGTCAGCCCAAATCCATAAACAATTATCAATGTGAATCAACCATCATCAACCCAAACATAGTAGGGACCCAAAAAAACATGCCTCGAACATGAAACACCTCAAAAAATTAGCCTCGAAGATCCACAACACGCTACAATCACCCTGTCAGCCAAGAACATGAAAATATGAACTCCCAGAAGGAAAATCACCAATCGCGAGCACAACAGTCAATGTGAAGCAAAAAAACCAATAGATCATGATCCAGAAACATCCATGAATCACCACTGAAGCATCCACAACAAATCAGATTACTAGAATCACATCATCTTCTTTTAGGAATACCAACTAAATCAACTGAACAACTGTCGAAACATAGATACTCATAACTCGATCAAATATTCATGTGAACCTCCAAAAATTTTGGTGGATAAATTAGACATAATTGTCAAAAAACCCTTTAATCCATGACTCCTCATCCTCAATATACTGAGCTAGCCATCATACTAAGCTTCACTACATCATCGACAACTTATGTAACTGAATGTTATTTTTCCCAACTGATTGAATCTTTCGGATGCCCCTGCATCACTCTCTCTCTCTCTCTATATATATATAATTTAAAAAAAAAATTTAATGTCTATAGAATAGATTATAGTTTTTAAAATGTAATTTATTTCAAATTAACGGGTAAAAAATAAAACCAAAAATACCATACATAAGTTTTTGGAAAAAATGGAGACACTAGCAAAATAAATTAAAGATCAACTGTAGAAAAATTATGTGGTTGGAAAGTTAAGAAAGATCTCAACATTATTGTGGTATTTTTGTAACTTGACATTGAAAGATATTGAAACTTGATAGAGAGAACACTGAAGATTGTGATTTATTTTTTAGAATTTGCAAATAATACACCTTCGGGCGTTGGCATTTAAGTCCAACTCTTTAGGTTGGATGCCCAGGAAGGGTTGGTAGTAATCAAATTAGATAAAATTTGAGTTTTTTATAGTGCACTTATATTATAACACGATTGTGTTTTTGTGAAGAAAAATGAAACTACCTCTTCATCTCTATCTTCAACTCTCTCTCTCTCTCTCTCTCTCTCTCTATATATATATATATATATATATCCCTCTCTCCCTTCTCCATCTCCCCTCTCCCTCTCTGTATAATTATCTATCCTCCCTCTCCCCCTCTCCTCCCTCTCTCTAGACCTATGTCCCCCTCTCTCCCTCCCTTCCTCCCTCTCTATCTCTACCTCTCTCTCTCTTCCCATATTTCTCTCTCAATATCTCCCTCTATCTATATCTCCCCCTCTCTTATATTGATCTCTATCTATCTCTCTCCCTCCCTCCCTTATTTATTCCATCCATTCCTTATTCTTTCCTTATCTATCTCCCCCTCTCTATCTCTACCTCTCTCTATTTCTCTTCCCATATTTCCCTATCTCTCCCTCTTTCTCTCTCCCTCTCTCCAACTCTATTTATCTATCTATTTATCTCTATCTCATCTCTCTTTATCTCTCTCTCTATCCCTCTATATATTGAGATCTATATATTCCCATCTCTCCCTCTCCCTCTCCCTCTCCCTCTTTAAAATTGGATCTCCCCCTATCTATCTCTACCTCTATGTCTCTATCCTCCCCATATTCTCTCTCCCTCTCTAGACCTATCTCTCCACCTCTCTATCTCTACTTATCTCTCCCTCTTTCTCTCTCTATCTTTATTTTTTGATCTCTACTTTATATCTCACCCTTTCTCTTTCCCTAGCCATATCTATCTATCTAGACCTATCTCTCTACCTTTTCCTCCCTCCCTCCCTCTCTATCTCTAGCTATCTCTCTCTTTCTCTCTCCATCTCTATCTCTCCCTCTCTCCATCTTTATCTATCTACCTATACCTCTCTCTATATTTCCTCTCTATATTTGTCCATATAGATATCTCTCTCTTCCTCTCTAGACCTATCTCTCCCCTGCTCCCCCTCCATTCCTCCCTCTCTACCTCCCCATCTATATCTCTACTTCTCTTTCTCTTCCCATATTTCCCTATCTCCCCTTATTTCTCTCTCCCTCTCTATATCTCCCTCTCTCCATCTCTATTTTTTATATTTCTACTTCTCTCTATCTCAGCCTTGCTCTCTCCCTAGCCCTCTCTCAGTTGTATCTCTCCCTCAGTTTATATTGTGTTATGTCTCTATATCCATATATTTATATCTCCCTATCTATCTTTCTCCCTCCCCCCTCTCTACTTCTATCTATCACACCTCTCTCTCTCTCTAATTTTTTATCATTATATTTTTTATTTTTTCATTTTAGTAATGATAAAGCCTAATTTATCTATAAAATGGTTTGATTGTGTTGGATAGATTTGAAAGAATTATTGGGCCTTACAATTCTACCTTCAATAATTTGAAGTCTCAATCCCTAAATTCTAATATATTTTCTAAGGTATTTCGACTCATTTTACTCTTAACATTTATAGTTAAAAAATATTTAGGTGAAAAGAGGTGGGTGGAAATAAGAATAATATTAGATAGACCTTATAATTGAAAGGAAAGTTGAGTGAAAAAATGCTTCCCTAATGAAAATCAATTAGGAGAAGGGTCGCAAAACTTTGTTTCAAATCTTTACTTTTATAGTTAGCTTAAGAATGCACATGCAATTAAATATTTTAGATTTAAACACATAAACCACAACACGTATATTTTACATGGGAAAACCCTTTTAAGAAAAAAACCACCACACACCAAAGCACATATCAATTGTATTCCAATAAAAATATATTACAATACAATGTTCAAAGTCTATGCTCTTGTAGGTGTTGATTCAATGTGATACAGATTCTAGAGTAAATTTGGCAGCATAGTGGCATATCAAAAAATTATAATCAAGCTCTACAAATAAATGCACTAAGGTATCAATAAATACTTCTCATACATGGGTGTTGATTTTTTCCATGTGTCAATCTCCCATTCTTTGCATGCATGCAAACTAAAAAGTGACAACATGCACGAGTCCCAAGTGACCCGATTAGCAACCTATCAAACATGCACATACATGCACCAATATGTAACAACATGCAAGGCTTGCAGCTCAAAAAATCAAGAAACCTCACATGTTAGGCATCCCATAGAGAAAATCGATTTTATTGCCTAAATATAACTCACCCACAACTCCTAGTCACTCTGAGTCACAACTCAGTCTTTGTTAAGCAAGTTTCCTCTTCAAACTTCAGTCAACAACATGCCACATTTGATAAGGGCACTCATCTTAAAGGATTTTACAATTCCCAAAGCTCAAATGGGTTCCCAAGTGATAAGTATCACCTTTCCTTTCCTCTTCTTTTTTGAAGAGATAAACACTCACACAAGTGGACCCCACCAATACATGTTTCCAAACAAAGTGCCAAATGTCACAATGGCACACAATTTCTATGTCAAAAAAATTATATTTTTCCAATGGAGTACCCATGTGACATGTGTCACAATTTTTCCTTTTCACACCTTGCATGTAGGATGCCGACTCCTCTCTGGGTCCCACAAAGTGACTTACCAATTTGGAAACAAATTTTATTGCATTTAATAAATTAAATAAAAAACTTAGGGGTAAATAATTAATAAAATAATCATGAAACTCACTAAGGTTGAGATGCCTTAATCCCAACAATAATTCAATAGTTATAGTTTTTATATGCATGAAATTGATTTGAATTCAATATTCACTCAAGCACAACTAATGAAATGCAAGAGGTAAGAACATTAACACTAATAATAGGTCAAGTAATCCAAATTTAATTTAGATCAAGATAAAAAATAATACACACATATGTATGTATCTATATAAAATCATAGGGAAATACTAGAATACAAGTGAAAATAAAGTAATAATGTAATTACTGTGACAATATAGGATTTCAAAACCTTACAATGAGCTTCAAAGTCTTATTTATAGATAAAAATTAAGCATTCAACCTAAATATCACTTTAAAATTAAACTATTACTTTAAAATTAGCAAACTAACATTTAAAGGAATGCTTGAATTCAATCTTCAGAAATTTTGGTGAAGCTTGGCATGAAAACTAAGGGACTTATGATATAATTTAATGCCTTGAATCCTCCAATTTTTTTTAGGGAAAAGGGATAAGTAAGTTCTCATAAAAATGGAGAAAGATTTCATGTCAAAAGGATCCTAAAAATATGAGAAATAAGGAAAATCAAGGAAAAGGATGGTTATAATATATAAGTGAAGACATAAAAATCAAATGCTAGGTCATTGGGATAAGGATCACATTAGAGAGGTTAAAGGTCATGTTCTTGATCTTTTGTTAGCTACAAGACCTTTCTTCCACTATGCTTTAGCAATTTTGCTACCTCCTAGACTTGAAAGAAAATAATAAGAAGCACCAAATTCTTCATTTTCCATGTGTTGTGGGGTCAAATATATTATTCTAATATGTTTAGGTGGGCAAGTGAATGATAGAGGAGGAACTTTTTCATTCTCCAAGTCACCTAATCCTTCTAGACTACACTATCTCACACAATGTCTTAAGATCACTAAGAGATAAAAATTCCAAACTATGATAGATTAATTCTTGGAGCTCATCACACCTATGAATTTTTTGTTAGGACCTACAAGTGGATATGGAGTCCCTCCACATTAACCTCTCTCAATTCTAGTCAAATATACACAATTTGACCATGTTAACAACAAATTAATTCTTACAAAAAGTGTCAGTTGAGATTAGTGTAAATGTGGAGGGTGATCCCATAATAGTAGGTTACACTTTTTGGGCAAACTTGGCATTGAACTAAACTTTTTTAACTAAATCTTCACTTTTAGATACCTATAGCTACTAAACCATGAGGAATTTGAAGATGATGCAAATTAGTAATTTGTGAAATTTTGTTTGTATACTATAAATATATTTTTTAAAAAATATTGGAATCAAATTGTATTTATTTTTCCATCTCCTTTGATAACTAGTTTTTAACAATAAACAACTTTTTAAAAGAGTGATGTTTACCGTATAACACATAATTTTTTTTCTATGAAGGATTAATTTTTTATTTTTTTTAATTTAGATTTGTAACTACGATATCTAGCTCCTTAATTTGGTTTCATAGTGTTTTATTGAATATTTTTTCTTAATTAAGTTTTGTATTCAAACCAATTAAAATTTAGAAATAGGTTTACTGTATAACACAACTTTTTTTGTATGTATCGAAATTCAATTTTTTTTGTTGGATCAAAGAAATCAATACCAAGAGCATAGATATTTTCAGAATTTTTTTTGGTAATCTACTATTTTTCCATATGTGTAGAATAAAGAGCTTGATTTTCAGTGAAAAACCTACATTCACAAGAAATAAAAAATAAATATAATAATCAAATTAAATATATTTAAAAGTATACTTTTTGGGAAGCTTATAATAAGGAATACATACTTTAAAAACATAAATTTTAAATGAATTCATTTGATCCCCCAAAAGGTAAATCAAAAGTTGGTTTTTATTAGCATTTTGATAGGTGTAGAGGAGACTCCATTATAGGTATGGTTTAATACTAGTGGGGTTCTATCCAAGGGGGTTTGATTAAAGTGGGTTTGATCAAACCTTATTCAATTAAAATCCTTTAAATGCAAGCTTTCATGGCTTAAATCACTATATTTTCTAAAAATATGTGATTCAACCAAAAAAAGGATGTCCCAGAAAGTGTAACCCATTATTGTGACAACACCCTAGAGATAGGAATATATTATATTTCATGCATTTTGGGGCCAAATTGATTGCTCAAACATGTTTGGGTTGGTGGATGAATCCTAGTGGAGGCCTCTATTCATTCTCCAAGTCACTCAATCCTTCCAACCTACACTATTATGGCATAGTGTGTTAAAAAACCTAAGAGAAAAAAAAAATGGGCCAAACTATGACAGAGTAGTTCTTGGAGATTGTAGCACCTAGGAATATTTTTTCTAGACCTATAGGTTGAAATAGGGTCCCTCCATGTTATAATCTCTTGGTTATGATAAAATCCACACTATTTGACCATGCCAACAATGAATGCATTATTGCAAAAAGCATTAGCTGAGAGCATTATAAATGTGGAAACAAGCATATCTTGCATTCAATGTGTTTTGGGTCCAAACCAACTATTCAAACACATCCAAGTAGATAAGTGAATTCTAGGGGAGGCCTCAATTTTTCCCCATCACCCTATCCTTTTAGCCTACACTATTCAAACACAATGTCTTAAGAGCCCTTTGAGAAAAAAATTACAAAACTACGTCAAAGTAGTTCTCAAAGATCATTGCACCTATTAATATTTTTTCTATACTTATAAGTCGATATGGGGTCCCTCCACATTATTCTATCTTAATTTTAGTCACACCATTTTACCATGCCAATAATGAATGCATTCTTGAAAAAATATCAATTGAGAGTAGTGCAAATGAGGAAATGTGCATATATTTACATTAATGTTGTGGGTCCAAACCAACTACACCAAAATTTATAGGTGTTAAAGTGAATGCTAAGGGAGGCTTGTTCTTTTTCCCCAAGCCACTCGATCCTTGTAGCCTATGCTATTCTAGTGAAATATATTAACATCCCTTAGATAAAATCCCTACCAAACTATGATGGGGTAGTTTTCAAAGCTTGTGGCACCTAGGAATGTTTTTTCTAGACCTACAAGTTGATATGGGGTGCTCCACATTGTTTGGCATTGCCAACAATGCATGCATCTTGTAAAAAGTGTCATTTGAGATTAGTGCAAATGTTAAAAATAGAAATATCTCATATTTTTTTCATGGTGGGCCCAAATTGACTACACCAACATAGCCAAGTGGATGGGTTAATTCTATTAGAGTCATCCATTCATTCCCTAGGTCACCCAATCCTTGCATGATATGTTATTTCAATACAGTCTCTTAAGAACCCTAAGAGAAAAAAAATTCCAAACTATGATAGAGTAGCTCTAAAATTTCATGGCACCTAGGAATATTTTGTCTCTACCTACAAGTGGATATGGGGTCTCTCCATATTAAATTCTCTCTATTTTTTCAAATCCATATTGTTTGACCATACCAACAATGAATGCATTCTTGTCAAAAGCACACATATCTTGCATTTTTTTTTTAGTGAGACCAAATTTATTGCACAAACACATTTGGGTGGGAAAGTGAATGCTACAAAAGGTATATTTTTATTCATCGAGACACCTAATCCTTGCAGGCTATACTATTCTAGTGTAGTCTATTAAGAGCCCTAAGATCCAAAACTATGACAGAGTAGTTAACAAAGCTTGTGGAATCTAAGAATGATCTATTTGGACCTATAGATGGATATAGGGTCCCTCCAAATTAATCTCTCTTATTTTTAGTTAAATCCACATGAATTTATCATGCCAATAATAAATGAATTCTTGCAAAAAGAGTCATTTGGGAGCAGTGAAAACATGAAAACAACCATATCTTGTGTTTCATGTGTTGTGGGGCCAAATTTATTGTTAAAAAATGTCTAGGTGGGTGAGTGAATATTATCAAAGAGGAATTTTGTTCCCTAGGTCACCCAATACTTGCAAGTTACACTATTCTAGTGCAGTCTCTTAAGAGCCCTAAGAGAAAAAACTATCGAATTATGGCAAAGTAGTTCTCAAAGCTCATGACACCTAGGAATGTTTTTTTTAGACCTAAAAGTGGATATGGGTTCCCTCTAAAGGACCTTATCTTAGTTTTTTTTCAACTCAACACTATTTGACCATTCCAACAATGAATTTAATCTTATAAAAATTGTCATTTGAGAGCAATGCAACCATGGAAATAGGAATATTTTTCATTCCATTCATGTTGGGACAAAAACTACTAAGCCAATACATTAGGGTGGGTAGGTGAATGCTACTAGAGACACATATTTCTTCTTTGGGTCTCCCAATCCTTGAATTATATGTTATTCTAATATATTTTCTTAAGAGCCCTAAAAGAAAAAAGCCTACCAAACTATGAAAAAGTAGTTCTTAGAGATTGTGGCATCTATGAATATTTTGTCCAATGCAAATTTTCCTAGGATCAAGATTCTCCAAGCTATAGTAAAACCTAGTAAACCTAAAACCACTATGAAAGGCATAATAAAACCTAAAAATCATTGAACTAGCATGTATCGAAGGATTTCCATACCTATCAGGCATTTTTTCTCCATGAATTGCACATGAAATCATGGACTAGGAGATTTAGCACTACCTACAAAGTATGGAGGAATGTTTTATGATCTATGAATTATCATTACAATAATGGTAAAATAGTTTTGTGACATGTTATTGCATGAAAGAAATATATGAAATCTATAGGATAAAACCTTCTAGGAAATGCACCATTTTTTAAATTGTTTTTACTACCTTGAAGTATGGGTGGGTAGGTAAAATAGTGTGCCAAGGTAGGATTTACTATTTTTTCTAAGTGTGCAGTGGGATTTTAGGTATAGTAAGTACTTTTGGATGTGGTCCTAAGGTGAATAATAAACTCACAAATAAACAAAAGAGAATGAGGGGGTGAAAGGTGTGAGGCTCAAAAGTTTGGGTAGATCGATAAATAAGGAAGGAGGTGTTGAGGTAAAAGGTTCAAATAAGGGAATGTTCCATAGAGATGAGGTAAGTAAATTAGGATGTAGGGATAATATTAGAGACGGAACAAGGATAAAAGTGATGCAAGGAGCTAGTAAATAGGAATTTATAGGATTGGGGCATCGAGGGGAACATGGATTTTGGAACTATGTTCCAAGGTCCCAATTTCACTTAGAGGTTTGAACCTAGAGAGGAATGGGAGAAGAACATGGAAAAGGGTGGGATTTAGGTTTTTGGAGAGACCAAGAACCCTAGGACCTAGCTATATGTCAAATATATGGGTCCCTCTTCAACTATGATAGATGTTGAGAAAATTCAAGAAAATTTGAAACCCTCAACATCCTATCTTCTTTTCCCATCAATATTTTTATCTTTTCTTGAACCATATTTTCCTTTAAATGATTTGAGGAAATTTCAAACTCACCAACATATTATTATTCCTTAACTTTTTATTTCTCACTTTGGCCCTTCAACCTATCTTCTTTTCCTATCAATATTTTGTATTTTCTTGAACCATATTTTCCTTTCAATGAGTTGAGGAACTTTCAAACTCACCAACATCTTATTATTCCTTAAATTTTTGTTTCTCACATTGACCCTTCAATGAGTTCAAGAACCTTTGAACTTTCCAACATTATGAAAAGTATCCCTCTTGTTATAATTTTTGGAAGTTGAAGAACTTAATAAATTTCTAAGAACATGAATCCTTTGTTCCTTAGTTGGAGAATAAAGAAAAAAATTACCCATTTTAGATTTTTAGTAAGTTTAAAAACTTTTAAACTTGGCAGAAAAACTTCTTTCCTTAAATTTGTTTTTTATGAAATAAATGCGAGAAATTGGGCTAGGACCAAAAGAGGAAGTGGAAGAATCCTAAAGAAACCTTTGTAAAGTATATGGGTGCATTTTTTATATTAATATTCAATTACTAATGAAGTATGATTTTGGGTACAATATATTGCAACTACCAGTAGCTATAGGCAGAGCCCAAAAGCCTACATGATATGTTTTCAAAAAACCATATTTGTAAAATATGTATATATAACAGATTATTTTTCTTCATTCTACTATTGTCTTTGATCTTAATTGCAGTCTCAAGGCTTTACCTATTTACCCTTCTCATGCATCTTTCCATTCACTTGGATCTTGTTGGCTTTAAAATAATCGACACCAAGAAAGTTACCTATAGGTGGTGAAATTCTTTCCTAGCCATTGTTGTCAAAGTTTTTATAAGTAACTTCCAAACCTTTAATTTTAGCATCTCTTTTCAATTCATATTGATGCAACTCATAGTATTGGTTTTAAAAATCAATATATTATCTCTAGAATTTGTTGTTGACTTCCCTTGGGTCCTAGGGACAAAATTCAACATCTTTGATGTATTTATTAAATACAACTATGGAGCCTTCATCCAAAATATTCATAAACCTATCAACCGATATCTTCCAAGTAACTACAACATGTTCAATAACATTTCATGTAGTGAGTCTTGAAGAAGACTCAATAAAGGATCTTCTTTTCCCTTGGTATAATTCCTCATTTCTCTTTTTTCATATATACCACAAAATTCTAGTAGAAAACATAATCCAAATGTTGAACAGGACAACTGAGAGGGGGGGTGAATCAGTTTTCATCAATTTAATTGCCTTAAATATTTATCGGACCTAAATCATAAATTATTTATCTATAAATGCAAAAACTAAAAGTTATCACATAAACATAGTAACACCAAATTTACATGGAAAACCCAATGAGGGAAAAACCAAGGTGAGGATTAAATCACACTATAGAGAATATCAAAACTAATTACAAAAAGGATCACTACCTTGAATAAAGCTCACTACCTAGAATAAGGACTCACTATCTAGACTCACTGTCCACAGGGCTACAACCTGGATGGCTCATTTCCATAGAGATACAAAAGTGATGGCTTACTGCCAAAAGTGAACTGATGAATTACACCTTTCTTGTGATGTATTCAATTCCAGATGAATCTAGGTATAGGTAGTACTGTATATCAGAAATCCCTCAATATTTTTTCTATGATCACATACTTATTATATTTTCTTTCTTTTCTTATTTTGTTATGTTATATTTGCAGCCTTTTCTGCCTTTATATCCTTCTTGCATAACCTCACATCCATCCATATCATCCATATCATCCTCTATATCTTCCAGAGAGACATATATGCATATATATGTGTATCATACTCATCAATTAGGTCGGCCAAACATCCATAGAGTATTGCATACGCTAATTCGTCCACGATATTCAAATATCTAAATCATAGTTTATCACACGATAGGAACTAGACCTAAAAACCAACATAGCGGACCACATAGAATGCTCATCTTCAATGGGAAATAGCTTTTGGTAAATGAGTCATGAATACCGTACTATGTTGACAACAATGACAACTTGTTGACATTAATGACAACCATATGATGCAATATTCAATCTCCAACAACCTCTCCCTTTGTCATTGATGGAACCACAAGATGTGAAGAGACAAAAACAACAACCTTTGTAAATATTTTGATAAAATGATTTTCATTTGTTTCACATGCTTCCTTTCTCCCCCTTTGACATCAATGAAAATAAAATTCAAGTATACTATACTGAATGTATAGACTGCTCCCTCTATCAAAAAATTTCTACAAAACATTTTTCCTATGATTCTTCATCTCTCCTTTTTATTATAGAAATTCTACAAAAAGGTTATAAAAAATTATTCTTTACCTCAATCCTTCCTTCTTTAAAATATTTACTTGTATTTTTCTTTCAGTTCGAGAAGACATGTCTTCCAGGAATCTACTGCCAACTTGATGCATAGACAAATAATGTTGTTCTTTTCTATAGAATCAATTGTTTCTAGAAGATTATCTAGAATAGCAATATTATGTGCATTGTTCTCAACATCCACTAGGAGATTGGAAAGTTGTTCCAATCTTAACTTAGTTATCTCTTTGACTTTCCAAAATTTCTTCACAATATTATCCCTCTTTACCATGATGAGAACAAGATAAGATAGTAAGGAATTGATCCTTTTATTTTGAGTTTCATCCTTGTCATTAAGAGAATCATATGTTTTTTCAATTCATGCTCAATTGAATCATTTTTTGTTCTTTAGTTCCCAATAGCAGTAGGCCACCAAAGACAATACCTGTATACATTGTTTAGACTCTTGATGCAAGTTTTCAGTTCATTTATATTCTCAGTCAACTTCTTCTGTGCATTTTGGAATCATTCTTCCATAGCCAATTGAATTTCATCTTTTTTTATTGTTTCACCAGGTAATTTTTCCTTTAATTTGTCTTCAATTTGTTTGATCAAAACTTTCGATAAGATACTTGTCAATTCGCTTCGATCAATATCATTATGAATTATGTAAGTGGCCAGAGCGTCTATAATTTCATCTTGTTCATATGAGGGTTGGGACAACTGTATATCTCCAATCTTATTTAATCCATCAAGTTGCTGAAGAATTTTCAAAGCTATTTCTTTAGTGACATCTTCTTTATCATCATTTGTTGATACCAAATCAAGTGTTTCTACAATTTTTGTTTCCTTTTCTTCTCTCTTTTCCTCTATCTTTTGCTTCTTTATTTTCGAAGGGGAACATGAACTAATTCTTCTTGTTTTCTTCTTTTCGGAGGAGAATCCTACTTCAGATATCATAACCAGACTAAAAACCATACCAAAATTCTACGCATTCATTTTGATTTCAAAATATTATTTGCAAACCTTTTCTTTTTCAGCTAGATAGTTTAGATATTGGTAAACTTGCTTCCTAATAGGTGTAGCTGACTTTCACACAGCATTTTCCTTCAATGGTAATGAATTTAGAAAACACATCATCAAGCATATAACTAGAGATCCAAAGTGAAAAGGATATTTTTCATTCTTTGTGATAGTTATATTTTCTATTAATTCATTTCTCAGTAATTCACGCAAGTCAAAATCCTCCTTATTCTTAACCATTTGATGTGTAACATAAATAACAATCGCTAAGGTAGAACCTTCCCTATTCTTGAAATAAATCTTATATGAGATGCCATATGCCACATATCTTATTACTAGGCCGATAATGGTGTGAATTATAAGTTCCCTTTGATCTCCTATTACCCCGGTTAGGGCTTCAACTTATTTGTTCTTTACAAACTTCTTGACTAAAATGGGTCCACTATTGCATAATCCAATTATTGCTACAATTGCTTCTTTCGTGATTTCATAGGGTTTGTCAAGGAATATTTCTTCACCTTGAATTCTACTTAGAATAGCCTGAACAATGTCCTTATTCAAAAAGTATGGAAATTCACTCCAAATGTCTAATCCCTTGTGCCTTAGATTCTTGACCATTTGCATTTTCTCAATTGAAAGAGAAGTCTCGAGATTCCTAATCTTTTCTTGATCAAATTCATCAATCTGTAACTATTACCAATTTTCACTATGACTCGATTGGCAAAGATGATTTATTTGTTTCATTTTAAAGTGAAAATTATGTTAGTTGATACTGTTTAAATTATTGATTACATCGGATTTATGAGGTTTTAGTTATTCAAATGTTTTTCAGTAAAAGAACTGTAGAAGTATTACTCAATTCTTTGAGTACAAATGAAGTACATAACATAATGTATAAATGCTTAAGCATATCCATTTCTTTTAGTTATTTCAACAAGGTTTCTTTACATTACAGTATTTCATTATTCAGAAATGAATTGTACATTTTTTGCATTTTGATGCACTTCTTTTTAGAATAGAAAAGGAAAAGAGAAATTAAATAATCCACACAAGCCGTGGAGGTAACTATAACAATAAATCATGAGAAGCATGCTACACTATTGAATATGTGAGGAAGAAAAACACATAATCATCATTGCATGTGCTTTTGGTCGATGTATAAGTGGTGCACCATCCTTCGTCCTCAAGATCCGATCAACCTGCAAGATTAAGAGAGTTGTTAGAGCTTGATTATGAACATCCCTATATGATCCACCAACAATAATATAAAATGTAGCTAACAATACATTGAAAAAGTTGACAGAGCAGCGCTTGAGCAAAAGCAAAGAGGGAAACATCATAATAATATATTTGTTTTATCTAACATTGTTTGTTTCCATGTGCAGGTATAGGAAAAGTCACGTAGCCGATCATTTCATAAAGATATAAAAGCATGTGGGCTAAACTGGGCTCCCACAAGGGTAGAGCTCAACATGCATGTTCTAGGTTTACTTAACTCATCCATAATCAATAATTCAATGAGGATTATCCATCACAAATCAGTGAACAAGATTGTACAAATAAGTGGGTATTAAAGTATTAACTTTCTCATTTTTATAAAATGGAAAAATCAGATTCAGAGTTAAGTTATATAAGCTACCTTTCAAATGAGGAAATATATCCAATTGTGCATCACTTTTTGCTATTGAAAAAACTGGAACATTGTGACAATGTGCATCATGAGCTATAATCGATGTGTGTCATGTAAGAGACATGATGCAGACCTTCAATGGAATAATATAAAATCATACATTTTAAATGTTTTGTATTCTTATTTGAGCCTTTCATAGCACTATGCATTGTTTGAGAGGAGTAACATTTCATAAAATCATGTCAAGTTGTGGTCACTCTTAATAGGTTAAAGGAAATAGAGAGTACAAAATACGTTAATCTCTGTCAAACTTTTAAATTTAAAGCAAATATCTGCAAATGGAATGAGAAAATAGTGAGGAGGAAGACTATTTTAGTTCTAGAAGTGCAAGAGTTTTCTTTCTATTTGTAGAATACCCATATAAGGGTTTAATTCAAAATGCAGATTTACCAATATTTTTAGCATACCCATGATGGGTTTTTCTGCATGAAACCCAAGAAGCCCCTCAAATTTTCATACTTGATGAACCCAAGAATGAGCCCTTTGATCGGGATACTTTACTCCACATCGATAAGGTTAGAAAGGTGAATGCATTGTGTTCATCTTTGGAGGAGTACCGGTTACAGTAGCAAAAGATAGAACAAGGAAAGGTTTCTCTTGGTGAGTCTTTATTTTTTTTCACTAATGAGTCTCCTGGTTTTATTGAAGAGGAGGAAAGGATTTCAACATTTATCTCAAAGGATCAAGCAATGCAACATGATATTGATGACTATTGTGAGGTATCTAGTTGGTGTATTGATGAGGAGGACCCAGAAGATCAAGAACAACTGCATCAAGGGATAGAGGAAGCAGTGGTCAAGGGATAACAAGTTCTAGATCAAGGAATGGCTGAGATTTCTCAAGATTTGGCCAACCTATTTGAGGAGCTACCAATTTTTTTGGACGATGAAGAATGCATACTACAAGTCATACCCTTACTAGCTCTAGGGCAACAAAAAGAGTTTCAAAACTTTGGTGTTGTGATACCTCAAGATGGTTGTAATAAAGTAAATGAAGAAGACATGTTTTGGGATGACCTGGAGGCTTTTGTTTCAGGTTTGGATATCAAGTAGACATAATCTAAGGAAGAAAGTGTGGAACAACAGCTTGAGGAGGCAAAGGAGAGTGTCTAGGTCCAAGGTTTGATTACTTTATTTGAGGTACTTCCTTTATACATTAATAATGATGATGAGAATACATGTGAACTAACAAAGTTGTCAAGATGTGATCAGAAAAGTGAAGAAAGACATTTAGATAAAGGGTTGGTTAGTGAGCAGATGAATGACAACATCCCTCAGTTGGATAGTCAAGAAGTCGAGGTACATGCATGCACTGTCCAATCGGGGAAAAAGCATGACATTGTTGTTCAAGGTATGAATCTTGATATCCTTCCAAGTTCTCAAGAAATCAACCAGGATGATACTTTTGAGCCTATTATAAATAAGGAAACCATTGATGGATCTGATGAAGATTTATGCACTAATATAATTGAAAAGTTTTGTGCAAATTTGGTTGGAATGTCATCAGGTGATCTCAATTAGGAAAATGATATTGAAACAGAAGGTAACCAACAAAGAACCAGTATCAAAGGTTCAGATTTCATCCTTTCAAGAGGATGCCCTATCAGGGATTTGGCCAACAAGGGTGTTAATGAGATGCAGCAGATTATCGGTGCACCCAAGAATGAGATTGTAGTCGAAGGGCACCAGATTCAACCCATTCATTTATGGCAAGATAGAGGTATGTTTGGTCAATTTTACGAGATCTGTGCTTTTGGTTATAATCTTCATATTGCATTACATCAATGTGGGGGCAATGTTATTTCTTTTTACCTCTTATTTTCAATCTACAAGCAATTAGAGAATCCTTAGTTGGTCAGAAGAGGCAGTTATTTTTCAGAACCAGTTAATGGCTTTGTTTAGACAACCATCTTTACTGGTTAGTCTAGGTAGAGTTAGTGTTTTGGGGTAATAAGTGCTTCATGCATATTTCATTTCAGTTATTTTGCTTTCCCTAAGCATTGTTGCACATGTTTTGGCTGGCCATCAAGGCCTATTAGTTTTCTTTTGGTATTGTTTGTTTTTGTTTTGTTGTTGTTTGGAGTATTGTTGTTCAAATTTCTGAGTTTCAAAAAAATGGTAGATTTGACTCCGTGCCCAATGGAGTATTTAAGGCAACTGATCTAATGCTTAGGAGGCAAGCTCTCAGCATAAATTTCCAAAATGTTACCAATTTTCACTACAACTCAATTGGCAAAGCTGATTTATTTGTTTTATTTTAAAGTGAAAATTCAATTAGTTGCTACTATTTAAATTGTTGATTACATCGGATTTACAAGGTTTCAGTTATTCAAGTGTTTTCAGTAAAAGAACTACATAAGTATTACTCAATTCATTGAGTACAAATGAAGTACATAGAAGAATGTGTAAATGCTTAAGCATATCCATTGCTTTCATTTATTTCAATAAGGTTTCTTTACATTATAGTATTTCATTATTCAGAAATGAATTGTACAATTTTTGCATTTTGATGCACTTCTTTTCAGAATAGAAAAGGAAAAGAGAAATTAAAGAATCCAAAAAATCCATGGAGGTAACTATAACAATAAATCATGAGAAGCATGCTACACTATTAAAGATGCCAGGAAGAAAAACACATTAGCATGAACATAATCATCATTGCCTGTGCTTTTGGTCGATGCAGAAGTGGTGCACCATCCTTCGTCCTCAAGATCCGATCGACCTGCAAGATGAAGAGAGTTGTTAGAGCTTCGATTATGAACATCCCTATGTGAGCCACCAACAATAATATAAAATGTTGTTGACAATACATTGAAACAGTTGATAGAGCAGGGCTTGAGTAGAAGCAAAGAGGGAAACATCATAATAATATATTTGTTTTATCTAACACTATTTTTTTCCATGTGCAGGTATAGGAAAATTCATGTAGCCGATCATTTCATGAAGACATAAAATCATGTGGAGTAAATTGGGCTCCCACAAGGGTAGAGCTCATCATGCATGTTCTAGGTTTGATTAACTCGTCCATAATCAATAATCCAATGAGGATTATCCATCACAAATCAGTGAACAAGATTGTACAAATAAGTGAGTATTAAAGTATTAAATTTCTCATTTTTATAAAATGGAAAAATCAGATTCAGAGTTAAGTTATATAAGCTACCTTTCAAATGAGTAAATATATCCAATTGTGCATCACTTTTTTCTACTGACAAAACTGGAACATTGTGACAACATGCATCATGAGCTATAATCGATGTGTGTCATGTAAGAGACAAGATGTAGACCTTCAGTGGAATAATATACACTCATGCATTTTAAATGTTTTGTATTCTTATTTGAGCCTTTCATAGCACTATGCATTGTTTGGGAGGACTACCATTTCATAAAATCATGTCAACCTATGGTCACTCTCAATAGGAGGTAAAGGAAATAGAGAGTACAAAAAACTTTAATCTTTGTCAAACATTTAAATTTAAAGCATATAGCTACAAATGGAATGAGAAAACAATGAGGAGGAAGACTATTTTAGCTCCAGAAATGCAAAAGTTTTCTTTCTATTTGCAGAATACCCACGTAAGGGTTTAATTCAAAATGCAGATTTACCACTATTTTTAGCATACCCATGATGGTTTTTTACATAAAATACAGAAACGAGTGGTTTCTTTCAAATTACAAAATACCCACATGGGTTTTTTTTTTCAAATACAAAGATTTTTCACTATTTTCAGTCTACCCATGTAGGGGTTTTACAAAAAATGCAAAATACATGTATTATGGGTCGAGCCCATTCATGAAGGAGTTTACAGAAAAATGTGATAGAATAAAATGTAGATTTCAAGAAAAAAATAATTTTGTGCATGAGTTACTGCGACCAAGAGGAGGAGTTTCAATCACAAATTCCACTAAAAATAAAAAACCCATTTTGAGTTTGTTGTCTAGGTTTCAAAATTTGAAAACAAAGAATGTAAAATACAAAGATTTTTCTTCATGAAGTCCAGGATACTCATACATTGTGTGGTCGTACTTGGGTTTGCATTTGTTTTGAAAATGACAATAATTATTTTGGTAATCATAAGCTTTTAAGAGCTTTCATTTTGACAGAAATACAAAAGAAATATGGAAGGAGAACTCACCATTATATTCTTGGAGGAGTAGATAAGCCATGACCAAGTTCATAAGAGATTTCAAATGCATGGTTCGAGCTCACTCTCATGGTGGCCAATAAGAGTATGTATCAAAACACAGAAAGATGGAACCAAAAATCAGACAAGATCAAGCATACATGTTGCAGCCTTAGAGGCCATTTCTTGCCTTCAAATTGAAAATGGGAGCCACAAAATAGCTTGAAGATAACTCATCGTTGCTTTGTCATGGAGATTCAACCAAGACAGAGGATGAAATATGAAGTAGTCAAGCATTTGCAGCTGAAAAACCCTAGCATACACATGGCGGCGCATTTTCCTCATGCAGAGCAAAACTCTCCAAAGTGACAAAGGAGAAATGATATGTGATTTAGGGTTTACTTTGATTTTTGTTTTAGTTTTCCCTAATTCGACTTAGGGGAGATTGTGTTATTTTATGAATTCAAACCTGAATTAATTCCTTAATACTTTTTCTTGGCTGAATTCCTTCATGCCCTAGGTCGAAGTTTAGTGTTTATAAGTGTCACGTATGAATTTTCATTGACTTATTAAATGCATACATTAATTCTCATGCCAAAATATAGATGAAAATTAAGTGATTATTTAATGATAGTTAAATTGAAATTGAAATCGAAATGAAATTGAAATTGAATTGAAATTGAAATCTAAATGAAACTGAAATTGAAATGCAATTATTATGATTTGAATTGTATTTATGTTTATTTCGGGGTTTGTCATTGTTGATGATAAATCGAGTGCAAATGAACACAGGAATAGGTGAACGTGATGGAAGGCGAGAACAATGATCAGGTAGAGTTGTTTAGTTGATTGACATTTACGAATAGATGGGATCTCACACACTCACATAAATGAATATTTTAATGTATTTTGTGTTTATCATGCTTGCAAATTGAAAATCTAGTTTTAATGAAATTTCTCAAAATTGTGAAATTTGCATGTGATTTAAATGATGATTTAGTTAAAATTGACGAAATTGATTTAAGTTAAATGATTGGATTGTTTGTTTAATATTTTATTATTGATTGAAAATAATATGTTGGTATTTCGATATTTAAATAAAGTAGTTGTTATGTTAAAATTTAAATAAACTTCAAATGAATAAAATTATGTTTGATAATTTAAATTGATTTTAAATAGAAAATTAAGAAAAGGAAAAGATTTAAAATCTTGAGTTCAACAATATCTTATATTATGTATTGAAAACAAAATTGAATAGAAATAGAAAACAAACATCCGTTCAAAAATTGGAATTTGCATTCAAAATCAAAACTTTAGTTAACTTGTGGAAGAAAATATCTTTAAAATTATCAATAGGCAATCAAAATTAGTGAACTAGAGTTCTGATTCTGAACTGGAGATCATGGAGTAAATGGTGGATCTCATTCTCTTGTTGGAGGAATGCATGAAAAAGGATATTTACCAGATGAAAATCCAAAATTGGAAAGAGGAGAGAATTTGGACAAAAAAAGAAAAATAAAAATTTGAAATTTGGGAAGTTATAAAAAAGAAAGAGAGAGAGAATTCGTTTGGAGGTTCTTGTTGTAACAACTAAATTGACAAAGCATTGGTAGAGGGAAATAATTTCAAAATTAAGAAGGCACGAGGAAACAGGGAAGAGGCGTGACCAACTTCCATACTACACACAACCTTCACTTCATTCTCCCACGCATTGCCTTCATCAGTTAAGGCAAACACTGCAAGAAGACCACGCAAAGGGAAGGAATTAGAGACGGCTAGGGAGGGAGTCTCCTTCACATGTTGTGCACCCCTTCAAGCCTTATTCACCTTCTACACACAACCTTCTCGCACGCATCAACAAAGGGAGAGATTCCCTTCACACTCCACGCGCTTAGGAGACCTTTCCTCTCATCGCAGGGAAGACTTGCATAGGCGTGGCCAACCCTTCCTATACACTACCAAGGCAGTGAGAGCAGCCACCATATATGCGCAACTAGTAGGAAGGCATGTGCAGGGGCTAGTTAAGGTGAGAACTAGTCACGTTTTTCACAGACACTCAAGGTTCCTCCCTCTACTCACAACCACATAGCACAGGAGTTAAACAAAGAGAAGAAGGAGCAAGGAAACACTAATCAGAAATAGAAAAGCCAGTTGGAAAAAGAAACATAAAGCAATATTAGACAGAGGAAGCACAACAATCACTTCCAGAATTCAAATATTACCAGGTAGGATTTGATTGCAAATCTATTCTTTTAAATTTTATCGAATTGTAAATAAATTATACTGTAATTTTTCTTCCAAATTATTAAATAGTTTAGAAACAGAAGATTTTAGAAAATTCTGATGTTGAAATCACAAATAAATAGATGATTCAAAACAAACTTTATGTATTTTCCAGATTATTAGACAAGAATAGAAACCGAAGAAATTGGGAAATTCAGATTGGAATTATAAATTAAAATAGTGAAATAAATTTGGGGGAAAATCTTTAAATCTGGAAACAATTTTGAACAGAAAATAGATTTAATTTTGCTGATATAAAAATAATGCTTGAAGACTGAAATAAAAGACATAATTTAGCTTCGAATTTTAACGCTATTTGTGAACAAAGATTATTGAAAACTTGAAAATTTCACCTTTAAGCGAAACTGTCAAAACTAAAACTATTAAATTAGTTATTTTTAATTTGATAAATGATTATGATTTATTCTCTGAAAACTGAAAATAAAACGTTCAAACTTGAGATTTGATTTATTTTGAAAACATCCAAAACGATACTAAAACAACATTAATTAATGAGAGTATGAACGAATGAATGTGTACTCTTTTAATTTATGTTTTTATATGTAATTATTTAACATAATGGAGCTACACCTTCATTAAAAACTTTATGGATTATTTAAATTACTCAATTTAAAATGTGATTTAGTGTCTTTTATGAATTTGAATGATGGAAAGAAACTCTTTTTAAACTATTTTTTGTTTTAAACAATGTTTCTAGTTTGATGTTTTTAAAGATTGAAAAAGACTGTATTTGACTATTTAGACCATGGATGAATGATACATAATTTTGCATGCTATGTTTCTAGGAAAGTTACCTTCTGGGATGGGTGTCGAATATGGGTAAATAGAGAGTGTAGTTTTTCTTTTCCAAAACTGTTTTTATTGTCGTGCATGAAATTTTACTTGGCCAAGTAATTTTTGTACCATTGAAACAGATGGATTATTGAACTCTCTACCATATCCTAGTATCAAACTTGTTTATTTCTTAAATGAATTAGAAAAATGAAAGTGCTTGTGGTTTACTAGTAGTACTATAGGCATGCACCAGATTCCACCTTGCTCGTAGACTACTTTTTGCTAAGCAATTTATGCAGGGTCGGTATTTCTTGATTGACTAAGAAATTCTAGGGAAGTGTAAGCTTTGAGGTTGGGCAAAAAAAGTGCCTGATTCTTGTTCTCATTTTCTTATGGAAGATTTGCTTTTGGATGGAAGATTGATAGACTATATCTTCTTTATGCTTTATTATTAATGATATATGTAATGACGAGCTTATGGCGATTGAATGCCTAAGTCTCGAATTGTAAACTAGATATATTATCATTCATTGTGTTTATAATTGGAATTGTGTAAATTGACACTTGTATGATTTAGAATGAATTGTTATGAAATTATCTTTTGACTTTTATGTCGTGTGAAATTGACTAGTTCTTTGATGTCTAACTGATTGAGATGACGACTTTATTTTGAATATAATGGATCTTATTTAAAGTAAATGTCAAATTTTGGTATTTAAGATTTATGTACCTTACAATAAGACTTAATAAGTCTAAACCTTATGTCTTAGGTTCTGATTTATTTCAATTTTCCAAATACCTTGTGGTATTTCAACTATATCTATGCCTTAGACCAAAAGAATGGAGAGTGATCTAGTGCCTTATTTTTTTCAATTGATTTTGAGGAAAATCAATTAAAATGAGAATAATTGAACAAATATATGTCTTAGGCTTTGTTTTTCAAACTGATTTTGTAGAAATTAGATAAGTCTTGGAGAAATATTACCTTAGTTTTATTTTCAGGTTGATTTTAAAGAAATCAATTAAATGTTCATTGGTAGAGATGGCCTTGTATGTTTATGATTTTTTATAAGGGAAATCAAATTTGTAATTGGAGAAATAAGGTATTATTTTTGCAAATATTTTCAATGTTTATTGCAAAGAGAAATCAAGTTGTAAAAACTACATGTTTTGTAAAGCAGAAGATAAAACAATGATTAATAAATTGTTTTATTCTTTCTTCCTATTTTAGCAGTTTGTGAGACAAAACTAAGGTTGAATTTTCCTTGGTTAGATTTTAGCTACATGGAGAGGAGATGAAGTGTTTTATTTTCTTTTAAAGAAAATTTCACCTACTTTTAGAAGCCTTATGGATGCACATGCAAAAAGTGTGAGTTTTCCACTTTTATGCCACCTTTTGGAGGAGTTTTAGATGCTTTTCCTTGAGATTTCTTCTTGAGCTTGGATTAGGGTTTTGGTGTTATATCTTGAAGAAAAACTTAGAGTTTTTCTTAGTTTAGATTATTGATTCTTGCTCTCATGCTGAAATAGAGAGTTTGTAAGGAGCGATTTGTACTCAGACTTTGATACTCCTTTAGTTAATAAAAACAAAATTCATATTTTCTCAATTTTTGTGTCTCTTGTAGTTTTAGTTTGATGTGATAGTGTGATTTTTGTTTACAGGATCCTTGTTATGTCCTAAAGTTGTAGTTTATGCAGAAATTTCATTAAATACAGGTTGCATGTTGTATTTAAAATCTGTATCTTCATGCAAATCAATGATGTGTTAAGTGTTCATGAGAGATTGTGAAGTATTGTTGTTTTTTTTAGAGTTGTTTGTGGGTAAAAACCATAGTCATCATTTAAGTCTTGGAAAATCACTTTAAGTCATAGGTTTAATTTTAGTTCATCCCTCTACTCTTTCCCTCAAAAAATCATCTAGAATAGATTTATCATTCAGAGAACCAACTCATTCTAGAGATTCCTTCTTCACTCAGATCACCCATATCTTAAGAAGGTTCCCATGTGTCAACAGATAATTAAATTCTAAAAAGTTAGCATAGGGTGCATATCTGATTGATAACAGTAACTTACTCAATTTCTGCAATTCATTGTTGCACAAATTGAATGCCACCATTGACTTTGACTCCATTGCTTCAACCTTGTTCTTTGTACTTAAATTTTCCAAAAACATAACTCTTTCACTTTTCAGATCGTTCACTTCAAAGATGAAAATTGTTGGAGTTGAGAAGATACAACTTCATAGGAGCCCAGTGACCTCTGCAAGCGAAGAATAACTGTTACAAGGAGAAGCAAAGAGAAGCAACAAGGAGAATGCTCAAGAATGTAGAGCTTTGTATTCAACCAAAATGTAAAATGAATAATAATACAAAAGAGAAGTTTACAACCTTATATAGGTCAAATAAAACCCTAAAAGGGAAAACCCTAGGCTTGCACATTAATAATTAATAAAGTAATTAATTATTATGCACCTAATGTTAGCTTAAGTGTAAAAGAGATAAAAGGGAACTTTAAGTAATTAAACAAATATTGTTTAATTAATAAAGTAAATAACCAATTACTCTAACACCCCCCCTTAAGCTATACTTAGGGAGAAGCAAAAACCAAGAAGAAGCTACTGAAAGCAAAAGCAATGGGTCCTGACAACAAGGCCAGATCAGGTACCCAAGTACAAATAAATCTCTATGAAATGGAGAAAAGGAGAAAACCCAGTGGGAAAAAACTCCTCTCCAAAAAGAGATAAAAGAACATACTGAAAGAAACATGAAGGAAGGCCTCATTAAGATCCCCCAAGGACAACTTCCTTCACCCCAAGCATAGAGCGCAACTGAAGATAGCACGGAGATGCAAAAGGTTTCGTGAAGATGTCTACAACCTACTCGACAATGGGAATATACTCCAAGATGAGAGAACCATCCTGAATCAACTGTTTGATGAAATGAATATGAAGCTCAATGTGATTCGTCTACTGATGCTCCACCGGGTTGTGAGAAATGTGTATAGCACTCTGATTGTCACACCAAAGAATAGTGGGACTATCAGGAGGAAAACCAAACTCAGTCATCAATTGACAAAGCCATAAAATCTCTTGATTAGCGAGCACAACAACTCAGTACTCAGCCTCTGTAGATGATAATGCATGAGTAGTCTGCTTCTTGCAAGACCATGTGATAGGACCAGAGCCAAGATAGAAAACAAAGCTAGAAGTAGACTTCTAATCATTGAAATCACCAACCCAATCTGAGTCAATGTAGCCAACAATGTGAGGATCCCCTGATGTGTAGTGAATGCCACAAGAAGTGGTGCCTTGAATGTACCTCAAAATACGCTTGGCAGCTTGCCAATGACTCTCATGAGGATCATGGGAGAATCAAGAGACAAGGCCAACTGCAAAGGAAAGATCAGGATGAGTGTGAGTCAGGTACAACAAACTACCAACCAACTGCCTGTAAAGTGTAGAATCTACTGAAGGAGTGGGGCAAGTAGTAGTCAAAACAACCCCTGACTGAAAAGGTGTGGGGGTAGGATTGCAATCAAGCATGCCAAAGCGTTGAAGCATGTCAAGATAATACTTCTGCTGGTAAATGGAGATCCCCTCTGAAGACTGAATCACCTAAAGACCAAGAAAATAGTGCAGAAGGC
Source organism: Sequoiadendron giganteum (assembly GCA_007115665.2). Lineage (NCBI taxonomy): Eukaryota > Viridiplantae > Streptophyta > Pinopsida > Cupressales > Cupressaceae > Sequoiadendron > Sequoiadendron giganteum. The sequence goes on along the minus strand of CM021101.1, from coordinate 743,716,769 downwards.
CGAGATCTGTCATCTCAAACTGCTCCATCAAAGCTAGCTGAGCATGTTGAATCATAGAGGATGAGCTACCTGTGATGAGAAGATCATCAACATATAGCACAAGAATCAGGATCTCACCCTCAAGATTCTGAATATAGACTATGGGATTAGAATGACAGTGTGTGAAACTAGTGGAGAGCAAAAAAAAGTCCATCTTCTCATACCAAGCCCGAGGGGCCTGTTTGAAACCATATAATGAACGTTGAAGTCTGTAAACCAAAGAAGCATCCTACACAAATCCCTGAGTCTGCTCCATATAGATTTCCTCCTGTAGATCACCATGCAAGAATGCACACTTCACATCCATCTAAAAATGGGGTCATCCCCTAGAATCTGCAAGTGATAGTACAAAGCGAATAGAATTCATCTTTGTGATAGGGGCAAATGTCTCAGAGTAATCAATACCCTCAACTTGGGAGCAACCCTTCATAACAAGACATGCTTTGTACTTATCAATAGAACCATCAACATCATACTTAGTGTAATACAACCATCGACACCAAACCATCTTTCTGCCCTTAGGAAGAGGGCAGAGATCCCAAGTACTATTCATCATCAAAGAAGAATATTCCTCCTCCATAGCACTATCCCACTCAAGGTGACCAGTCACCTCTGAAAACCTCTGAGGATCCTCTGAAAGAGCATGACTCAAAAGAATAGAACCCACAATATGAGAATGGGTGCGATGAGTGTCTGAAGGATCACCTGCCATAGATCCTGCTGCCTCAATAGTAAAGCAATCCCATTTGTGCCTATGAGGTGGAGCAAGTGGAGGTGGAGATGGGGGATCATCAATATCCTGATCAGAATCATCCTCAAAATGATCCTAAAGAGCTGTATTGGGTGGAGTAGGTAGTGAAGGAGACATTGGAGACAGGGTATCAACTGTAGGAAGGCGCTCATCAAACTGGACATCCTATCGAAATAGGATCAAACAACCTGTACACCTTAACATCCTCACAGTATCCAACAAAAATGAGGGGTTGACTCTTTCACTCCATGGCTCTCCTCTGAGCATCAGGAATAAATACCCATGCCTCACTACCAAATACTCAAAATGATGAAATATCAGGCTTGTCATGAGACCAAGCCTTCTCAGGATTCATATGTCGAATTGCCTTGTGAGGCATTCGATTCTGAATATAGCTGGCACAATTGACTTCCTCGGCCCAAAAAAATGAATCCATGGACCTGGACTGAATCATACAATTAGCCATCTCCCGTAAACAACTGTTCTTTCTCTCAATGACACCATTCTGCTGAGGGGTGTAGGGAATAGAAAACTAATGTTGCAAACCATGCTCAGTGAAAAAATCTATGAATGCCTGATTCACATACTCCCCCCCATTATCTGTATGTATCCATCGAATAGAAAGGCTAGATTGCTTCTCTACAAATGTCTTGAAGATTCGAAAGGAATCAAAAACATCAGACTTGTACTTAAGAAATTACACCCATGTGCATCTGGAGAAGTCATCAATGAATGTGAGGACATACTTGGCCCCAGAAAAAGAAGGAGTGGGAAATGACATGAGGTCACTATGAATCTACTACAAGGGTACCAAAGCACGAGTGACACTTCCCTTTGGAAAGGGATCCCTATGATGCTTGTCAAGCACACAACCATGACAAACATCGTCAGTGCAGGAAATATGTGGAAGATCAAGAACAAGTGTCTGTGTACTCATCTGCTGAAGATATCTATAATTGACATGGCCCAAATGCTCATGCCAAAGCTTACTCACTGAATCTGCATGTGCTATAAGAGATGAATCTATACCCTCAAAAGGCTCAAATACATCAAATCTGTAAAGATGAGATGCAGTATCAACACTCCTAGTAGCCAAAACCATATTAGAGTCATGGAGGTCCCGAATAACCACATCATGTGGTGAGAACTCAATTGTCTTACCAGAGCCAATATGGAAAATCTGATAAATGGACGAGAGGTTCATCGAGATTCAGGAACAACCAGAACATCCTGTAGAGTGCCCGATCCAAAGAGATAGAACCCGAACCCAAGCCGAAAAGTTGTGAAGAGTCACCCATTGTAATCTATGAAGTACCACAAGAGGCAAGAGAAGTGACCAAATGCTGAGTGTGAGTTATATGGTGAGAAGCACCAGAGTCTAAAATCCAAGTGGACCCACAAGTTGATGCTCGAGCAGTGAGAGCATGGCCTTTCCCTGTGGAAGAAGAAGATGACTGAGGTGAGGAGATGTGTTGTTGCTGCATGGCTTCCTCTAAAGCCTCTAATCATTTCCAACACCTAGAAACTAGATGTCCTTCCTTGCCACATAAGCTGCAAGTGTCTCCTGATTTCTGCTTAGTCTTGGAGGAAGACTCACCAGACTTCGAAGATTTCCCATGTTTTGGATTAAGGGGTGGTTTAGAATCAGACTTAGGAGGAGGTTTGGAGGAATGCTCACTTCCTGCAAAATCTTTCTTGGGCCTCAGTTTCTGCTTCTATTTCTCCTTAGGTGACTAAGCAACCAATGCTTTGTTCTTTGATCTTGAGAGCATATCCATCTGAGAAAGGTGAGACTACTCCTGAGATAAACGCTCACAAAACAAATCAAAGGTAGGCATGGTAAAACTGGCACCCAGACCATCCATGGTGGAATAAAAGGAAGAAGAAAATATCTGAAATGGACCATGAAGCTTCAAAAGAATCAAGTAAATGCACTCTGTGTCTGACTTATTCTTACCACAACCCTGTAAAATAGTGCAGATAGTTTTGAACTTGTTCAAAAAATCCTCAATAGTGGGAAATGATTCAGGTAACAGTGAAGTCAGCTCTGCCTCAATCTGTACTGCTTAGAACTCATTAATGGCCCCAAAAAGTGTCTCAAACTTCAACCACATGGCTCTAGGAGTGAGCAAAGCATCAAGGTGAAACAAAAGACTATCTGAAATATGCATGCATAGAAAACCCATAGCTTCATCCATCTTGTTCCTGTGCTGCATAATCTCAAAAGGATGCTGCAACTAAGGTTGAACCTCATCTAAACAAGACCACAACCATCATGACCTGAGTAGCCTCATCATACGAGACTTCCAAGTGTGATAATTGTGTGATGTGAGTAACTCAACTAAAGAGTCTGCCATGAAACCCTGCACCTGTACCTTCTTGTGTTTTTTTATTATAATGTGATCTTTTAGAATAGAAAAAAGATGCAGAAGGGTTTGATTTTTTGAGAGTTTTGGTATTCTGGTTTTCTGATATAAATTATAGAAAGCAAGAGAAAAACACCTCCCACAAGAGATAAACTCAAACCCTAGTACAAACTGAGAAAGAGGAAGCAATGCATAAGCAAAAAATACTTCAAAACAAATTCTTGTGTACCTGGTAAAAATTTTGGATAAAAATATCACATATCTGAATAGAGCATGTTGAGAGATTTCCAACGCCTATTCGAGTTTGAAAAACGAAGTCCGTTTGCACCTTCTATGGCCCCAAAAGTGCAAAAGGAAGACCTCACTTTGACTAGAAAAATGATATTCATACTGGTAAAATATTGAAAAAATTCCTACACTATCAGATTGGTGATGGAACTAGCTTTCCAACGCCTATTTCCATTAAAACAACGGAGCTAAAATGCCCGAGTTATGCCCGTTTGAATGAAAGGTGCATAAAAGGGGTTGGAGAGAAAAAAATAACCCTCAAGGGCTCAAAAACCGGCTGCCCCTAATCATATGGATGGACCAGGAGGCGGGCGAGTAGGAGGTGGTGCATGGGTGGCATGCGATCAGCGGGTGGTGCGCGGGAGGCATGCAGGCGGCATGTGGATGGCGCGCAGGTGGCGCACGGGTGGTGCACGGGGCCGGCGGTGCGGCAGTGGCAGCTTGGCTACGGCCGGCTGTTGCCACCGATGGTGATGGTCGGGCGGTGGTCACCGGGCGGCTGAGTAGTGCCAAAAAGAATTTGCAGGGGCTGCACAAAAAAAAAAACTTAGTTTTTTATTTATTTTTTAATTTTTTTGCAGACGGAGCGCCTTGGGGTCGTTCGGCCTTAGGGCAAAAAATACTTTGCTTCCTTGATCGACTGTAACCAAAATCGATGAATGAATAGTCAATTTAGGGGTTTTTGGGTGCTGCGAATCCAATGGAAATGTCTATTTGGGCCCAAAGTGAACCCAAAATTAGGAGTATGTTGAATCCACCAAAAAAAATCTTAGAACCCTAGATCTGCTTCTAATGCAAAAATCTCAAAACAAGAACAAGCAGGTGCAGATCTGAAGCTCTGATACCATGTTGGAGTTGAGAAGATACAACTTCATAGGAGCCTAGTGACCTCTACAAGTGAAGAATACCTATTACAATAAGCAAAGAGAATGCTCAAGAATGTGGAGCTCTATTCAACCAAAATGTAAAATGAATAATAATACAAAAGAGAAGTTTACAAGCTCATATAGGTCAAAGAAAACCCTAAAAGGGAAAACCCTAGGCTTGCACATTAATAATTAATAAAGTAATTAATTATTATGCACCTAATGTTAGCTTAAGTGTAAAAGAGATAAAAGGGAACTTTAAGCAATTAAACAAATATTGTTTAATTAATAAAGTAAATAACCAATTACTCTAACAAAAATGACTACTCAATCTTCCTTATTATTGCTTTTTACGGTTTCATCATAAAATATAATTTATTACTCATGGCATCATCATTCATACTTTAATTTTTCATATCTTTCTTCCACCAAAGCTATTAGACATATTGTAAAATGCACTACAACCAAAAATGGTTCCACAAATCCTCTATATTGCTTGTTTTCTAGTGAAATTTTCTTCATTACCTTTAGAATGAGAATTTTCATCACATATCCTTGTGTCATTGACATGAAACCTCTTATATCGGGGGCTAGATAGATTTTTCTATGACTTCTCCCCCTGAATCCATTACCAGATTCAGCTCATAGAAGGGGCATCTACACTAGATGCAAATACAAGATTCTCTTATTTTTCCTTGTTCTCGGGTTCTTCTTCCTTTCTCCAAATATTGGTCATTTATCTTCTCACTTCTTCTAAATTTAACTTGTCCTATTCCATATTTTGTTTCTTCCCAACTTTGTTCTTATAGAATTTTGAAAAATGTCCTGGTTTGTTGTAAGAGTGGCACACAACAAATATTTGATCATGAGTGTTTTTGTTCATCTTTATCTGGCATTGGTTATCCTTTTGTCCAAAAATATTGCACATGTAACAGTTGGAATGAATGAAATCTTCTACCGGTATTGAATCTATTCATCATTATCTAACTTCTACATTCGACAGATTTATGTCCAAACTTTTTGCACACATAACATTGTCTAGTAAAGAGTCCAACATTCCAACTTAATCTATTTCAATTCATCATACTTCTACATTTTGTTGCTTTATGTCCAAATTTATTACATGAGTAAAAAAATCCATTAAAATATGGGTACCTTTGATTATTAGGTTGTTGGTTGGGTATCCTTTTAGTATTGATCCTTCTATTCTTTCCTTGATAAGTATTGCATTTCCTTTGACTATTCATTTTGTTGAAACTTGGGTTAGTTTGTGAAATTTTTCCTTCTTCGAGTCCTAGACCACCTTTATCCTTTGTAGGATTTTGAGATGAAATCAATTCATTAAGAAATGTTGAACTTATCTTGAATTTGTCTTCAAAACTTTTTTCCTTTTCCAGATCAGATTTAAGAGTTACTACTTCTTGTTCAAGCTTTTCACATTTTTTAATTTTTTGATTGATAACTTCTTTTCTTTGCTCAATTTCCAGTTTCAGATTTTCTTCCACCTTTTTTATTTCTTCAAGTTTCATCCTTAGATTTTTAGTAGTCTCCTTAGCTTCTTTTAGTTCCTGATAAACTTCTTTGTGCTTCAGCTTAAATTTTTGGATCTGATTTCTTAGTTTTTAAATACATTCACCGTCTTGCTTGACATTTTCTTTTAGATTTTCATTCTCGGACTCTGAGGTCTCTATTCTCAATTATTCATCTAGGTTAGATCCCTTCACCATTTTTTCAACCTACCAAGATCTGCTTCAAGTTGTTAGACTTATTCCAAAGGACCTTTCTCTGATACCAATTGTTGAACAAGACAACTGAGAAGGCGGGTGAATCAATTGTCACCAATTTAATTTCCATAACTATTTACCGGAACTAATTCATAAATGATTTATCTATAAATGTAAAAATTGAAAGTTATCACATAAACACAATAACACCAAATTTATGTTGAAAACCCAATGAGGGAAAAACCACGGTGAGGATTAACTCACACTATAGAGAATATTGAAACCGATTACAAAAAGACTCACTGGCTAGAATAAGGCTCACCACCTAGAATAAGGACTCAGTGTCCATAGGGCTACAACCTGGATGGCTCACTTCCACAAAGATACAAAAGTGATGACTTACCGACAAAAGTGAACTAATGAATTACACCTTTCTTGTGTTGGATTCAGTTCCAAATAAAGCTCGGTATAAGTAGTATTGTATATTAGTAATCACTCAATAGTTTTTCTCTAATCACACACTTATTGTCTTTGCTTTCTTTTCTTATTCTAGTATGTTGTATTCACAACCTTTTCTGCATCTATATCCTTCTTGCATAACCTTGCATCCATCCATATCATCCTCTATATCTTCCAAAGAGACATATATGCATATATATGTGTATCATACTCATCAATTAGGTTTTCCAAACATCCATATAGTATTACACACACTAAGTCGGCCAATATCTTCAAATATCTAAATCATAGTTTTTCGCATAGTAGGAATCGAACCTAAAAACCAACATACTGGACCACATATAATGGTCATCTTCAATGGGAAATAACTTCTGGTAAATGAGTCATACAACAGTACTATGTTGACATCAATGACAACCTACTAACATTAATGACAACCATATGATGCAATCTTCAATATCCAACACCAAAAACACCATTTTCAACATTTAAACCTTTAACATGCCCACATAAAATCTCATACCAAGATACATTACTTAAACAGTCCCATCCCAAAATATTGCCCATAAAAATAAACCAAATAACACAAAAAAAATTATATTTAAAATAAATATGCTCAACATCATCAACATAATTAAATATTGTACAAGAACTTTGAGAAAAATCAACAACCAATTATTTTAATAATAACATCCACCTAAAGAAACATTTCTTAGGCTCAACCCTTTTAGACTAGAAATCTTTCACTAAATTGTACCAATCCTTTTCCCCAATGTTTAGGTTCCACACTTGATTGACGTGTTTTAACACATCATAAGATTTAGTAAAAATGTTATAAAGGCCAAGTGAATTCATTTTTAGGAGGGGGTTTCATCTTTCAATTTTATATTATCATATCATTCAAGATTGCACTTTCCATTTATTAGGAACTATATTCTTTTCATGACATTTACCACAACAAAATATGTTCTCCTATTAGTGTCAAGGATACCAAACTCCATTTTAGTTGCAGCCATGATTTCATCACATTATTATTAATAATATCTTGAAATTTGGAAACTCCCAAGCTCTCCAATATTTTTGAATAAAAACCTTGCAATAATGTCAGTGGTTTATTTTTTGGGGGGAGATTCCACCATATTGACTTGAAGATAACCACTTATTGATATTATAATTACAACTTCACAATCAACTAGTTGCTCTCTAATTGAATCCTAGGCCTCCCAAATGCTACCAAACACATGAGATCCTAAAGGTTTAACACAAAATTTTCCAAATACGATATCTTGAGGATACAAATTTTTCCACTGCTTTGCATCTTTAGGGACTGCTTCCTAAATATTTATTCAAAGTAGTACTTTACATGGCTCTTTACCTACTAAGGCTTTTAAAATCCATTTAATAGCCAAAGTAAATTCGTAAATTTTTACATATTTTAAGCCCAACCCACCTCTAGTTTTTCTCATGCAGTACCATTGCTAGTTCATATCATTATTTTAATTTAAACCCATACCATCATACCATAGAAATTCTTTGATTAATTTTTTAATATTATTAATTTGGTAACTTGCAAATGACCAAACCAATGCATAGTATATAGAATAGGAGGCAAGTATCTTTTGAAAAAATTGAATTCTACTTGCTAAAGAGATATAATTTGTGTTCCACTTTTTTAATTTTTTAATGTTAGTAAACATCAAATCCCACATATATTTTAGAGAAGGTTGGACAGATAATGGGATCCCTAGATATCTTACAATTTTATTAGATCCTTCCCATTGTCATTTTGAATTTTTCTTTTCAATGAGGTGGATTTTTTTCCCTCAATATATTTGATTTTACTTTAATGATCCTTGAACCAGAAACTTGATAGAATAGATCTAATTTATTCATCATATTACCAATATTATCCTCTTTCAATGTAGGGAAAAAGATATGTCATTTGTAAATTATATATTAATCATATCATTATTGTCAAGACATTTTAAACCTTGCATTTTGGGTCCTAAACCTTTCTAATCTTAGCATATCGTATAGTGCTTCATGTTAGTGTAGGTTTTCATTTTCCTACTGGGATAATTTATTTTCCCTTAGTTATAGGTTTTTCCTACACTTTTATTAAGCTTGCCTAAGATAATAAAGTGATTTTATCATTTAATAACTAGGAGATAAAGTGACGAGTTTTTTCCACCCTTTAAAGGTGGAGTATTTACTTTTTCATCACTTTATTTAATATTTGTGGTTAGTGGTGGTCAATTATTCTTGGTTGATTTTCCACCTCCATTCTCTTCTTAGTTATATATAAACTCACTACCTAGCTTGCATTTTTCATCTTGAAAGCTCTTAATACAATTTTGTCATCTTGACATTGCATATCTCTCAAAGTTCTAGTTTGCATTATTTATGTTTTTCTAGTTTATGTAACTTTGAATTTGTCTTAAAAAGTTACTTAGGTTATTCAATCTATTTCAGATTTCTAACATGGTATCAAAGATTTTGTTTTGAGAAATAAATATAGGTTCATAGATTCCTAATTGATAGATTTATTTTTTTATGTAAAATATTGTAAATTCCCATATTCTCTTCTCTTGTGTTTTGGATGATCTTGAAAATCAGAAAGGGTTTGCAAAGATCTAATAACATCTTCATATTGCATTTTTTTTCGTAGGATCTGGGTGATTACAAAATTTCTATTTATACTCGTAATTTTTTTGAATATTCCAATGCATCCAACTTAGAGATATTTTGACATAGCTGCAAATAGGGGTTTGAGGCTCAAATCTAGTGAAATGGTTTTTTTAAGAGCATTTTTTGCCCAAAAAGAACCTTCCTGTTACATTTAGGAGGTCCAAGAGATAAATTTTGACATAAAATTTACCCATATTCAGAGCCACGAACCATCAAGGAAAAAAAAATTGCCTAAGGAGTTGTACAACCCCCTAGGCATTGTATTTGTATAGATTAGGTTTTAAAAAGTTCAAAAAATAAAAATAAAAATATAGCGCTTAAGCATAAGGCTTAAAAATCTTGCAATGTTAATGGACACTAGCATGTAGATAGTAGTCACTAGTCTGTTATCTGTGGACATTTTCGCTAAGTGGCAGTAACCATAGCCTCAATAGTCATTTTAACCACAGGTTTAATAAACAACGAGCGTGATATTTTTAAACCACCACTCCCGCTTCAGACCACTAGAAGTCTAAACTAAACTACTAGGAGCCGAAACCACCAATGACTAACCCCCCACCAGATTGTTTCCTAGTAGTCACCGTCATCATTGATGCCACCCAAGGGCTACAAGGGGGCCATCAAGGCCCTCCAATAGGTCAAATTGGGCCTTTTTCCTAACTTTCATAACTTTTCACCATGGTTTCCATTTTTTGAAAACAAGATATCTCCAAAAATGAGACAAACTCTTTTCATCCACAAAGGCATTGAAAAGAATATTTTCCATTTTTTTCTAGATATTTCAGGTTGAATATATTTGTTTCTAATTTCTTCAATAGGCCATAAATTTCACCTCGGTGCTTTGATTTTTGAAAACGAATAGGTGTTGGAAAGGTAGTGAAGATAAATACATATTTATAAGACTATTTTTTTTATATTTTGTCTCAAGTTCATTTTATATCAGAATTTGTAATTTTGGCTATTTTGAGCCTATTGAGCATTGTATCTTGGTAAAGGCTTTTTAAACGTACTAAACTATAAATTGTCAACCTTATAATATTTTGGGGGGTGATTTTTGATACTAGTGAAAAGGGTGGGGTGTTTTGGTTCTGTTGTGTTCAATTTATTTCTACACTTCCTTTTGCATCTCTTCATCATGGTTAAAACAATAATTCATATTTTAACTACATACAACTATTTTGAGTGGAAGTCTAAAATGAAAATTCACTTAAGAAATCTTGGTTTGCATAGAATAACAATGGGATTAGAAATTGAACCTACTAAAGATGAAGAAAATCCTAAGTGGTTTAATAGATGTGATGAAGCATATGGAGCATTGTGTTTGTTTGTATCTCTTGATTTTCTCTTTCATATTGAATCCTTGAATTCCCCAAATGAAGTATGGAAAAAGTTAGAATCTCTTTTTGGTACTCAATACTATATGAGGGGTCATATTTTGGAAAATGAACTAATCAGTTTAAGTCTATTCAACTTCAACACAATTCAAGATTGCTTCACCAAAATGAATTCACTAAGGCTGCAACTAAAGCAATGTGGAATTGATAAGAAAGATGAAAAATTGATTTTATGTATTCTTTCTAAGCTAAGTTTTGAATATTCAGTATTTTCTTCTACCTTCTATGATACTAAGGATGTATTTGGTTCTAAATTCACCATGCTAACTTTGGATGATTTTGCTACTTCTCTCACACAAGAGCAAGATAAGTAAATCTAGATGGACACTCTAAAGTCTTCTAAGTCACATACCTTGGTTTTCGACCATGGCATAAATGAACAACAAGGACAAAGTGGTAATAAAGATAAGAAATAAAAGAATAGAAAAGAGAAGAAGGATACAAATTTAGTTGCTTCAAAATTATCTAATGAGACGCCATCTTCAAAAGGTGATAGGTCTAAGAAAGAGAAGGTCAAATGTTCCTATTGTAAAAGACTTGGTCATGATGAACACAAATGTTTCAAGAAAAAATTTGATAACTTGACACATATTCTTGAAAATAATAATCAGTGTTCTTGATTCCATCAAATAGAGTTCAGATGAGGGGTCTCACAAGGCTAAAGATAAAAATAGTGGGAAATGAAAGTGCAAAGCCCTTGTAGTAATTGCTTCTGCACCATACACATGGGTTCTTGATTTTTGTGCCTTACACCACATGGCTTCATCCAAAAATGAAATTAAATCTTTAGAGCCATGTACTATTATTTCCATTTTGATGGGTGATGAAACTCCTATTGAGGTATGTGGGAGAGGGTCTATTGATATGGGGATGACACATTTTAGGATTGTTTTTGTGTGCCTTCATTGAACCTCCTATCAATACATCAAATCACTCACATAGGTATAAGAAAGAAGGGTGAGTTTTCTCTTGATTCAGTGGTGATTCATGAGTTGTATAATGATTCTACAATTGCAGTTGGGAGATCAGATCATCAGTCTCAACTTTTTTTGTTCTCTCACATTGTTCCTGATCCACCTTTGTTTTCTCTACTCACTCATTTGATGATGTGAATAATTTGTGGCATCAAAAAATTTTCCACTTGAACTAACACTATTTGCATTAGCTCAGTCAATAGGTCATGGTTAAAGGATTTCCTATAGTTCATTTTTGTGATGGTTTTTGTAAAGGATGCATTATTGGAAAGCATCCTGAAGAGAAATTTAACAAATTTAAAGCTCGGAGAGCCTCAAATATTTTGGAGTTGGCACATAGTGATTTGGCAGGGCCATTTCCAAAACTATATTTCAATAGAGCTCGATATGTTTTGACATTCATTGATGGCTTTTCTAGGTACACCTCTATGTACTTTCTGAAACAAAACTTTGAAGTCTTCAATTCATTTTTGGAATTTAAGGTTTTGTAGAGAAAAAATTTAGGAAATCCATCAAAGTTCTATGTACAGATAATTGGGGGAATATGTAAACCATAGGTTTTTGTATTATTGTGCTTCAAAAGCCATTGATTTTAAACATATAGTTCCCTATAGTCCTCAACAAAATGGAGTTCCAAAGTGAAAGAATTAGTCCTTGAAATAGATGACCCATTGTATGATTAACTCCAAGTCTTGGGCACTGCCTTTCTAAGAAGAAGCCATTAAATGTTCATGTTATATTTGAAACCTAGTTCATCGTAAAGCTATGAAGGGGTTAACTCCTTTTCAAGCTTGGACCGATCGAAAACCCTCAGTTAAGAACTTTTGGGTGTTTGTCTCTAGTGCATGGGCCCACATTCCAACAGAGAAAATAAAGGTTATGGATCCACCCATTGAATATTTTTTGGATACCTAGATGATGTCAAATTATGCAGGTTTCTAATTCATCCTACCACACATGAGTTTTTCATTGAGAGGATTTTTCATTTTGAGGATATTCCTTCCAGTTCTTCTCTCAACAATTCTCCAACCACCATTAGATTGGAGATCTTGCATCATGATGATAGTTCTTCAGAGGATCATAATTCTTCATATCTTGATGAGGAGTCTTCTTCCTCCACTTTAGATGATGATATTGATGATGAGGTTTCACATAACCCACCTTCAAAGGATGAGGATTCTCCCCATGCCTCTCCTTTTTTTCCAACTATAGGGCCTATTTGGGCTCATCAAAACATTGTAATCAGTAGGGGATTGGGTAGGGGAGCCTTTAGATCATATAAGAACATGATCATTATCTTAGGGGGCTCCACATATCTTCCTTACCATAGCTTCTAATTCATATTCCTTTCGGGAAGCTTTTGGTCTCCTTGAGTGGGATGCAACCATGCAGGAAGAGTACAGTTCCTTAGAGAGGAACCACACTTGGGATCTTGTATCACTTCCTAAGGGAAGGAAACTTGTTCAATCCTATTGGGTCTATAAAAAAAAATACAATAGATTGGTCAGTTGAAAAGCATAAGTCTTTCTTTGTTTCCCAAGGATTCTCCCAGGATCTTAGGATTGACTACTTTGTGACTTTTGTACCAATCGCTAAAATGAATTCCATTTAGCTTGTGCTTGCTATCATTGTAGTACATAAATGGTAAGTTCATAAATTGGATGTGAAGAGTTTTTTATTTATGATGATATTCAGGAGGAGATATTCATGGAGAAGCCACAAAGGTTTTGTTCAAGATCCTTCACTTGTGTGTCATCTTCGAAAGTATGTCTATGACCTCAAACAATCCCCTCGGGCTTGGTATGCCAAGATGGACTCATTCCTTCTAAAAGTTGGGTTCAATTGATGTAATTTTGATCCTAATGTCTACATTTTGTAGTAGGATGATACTCACACCTTTCTATTTCTCTGCATTGATGACTTTTTAATAACATGAAGTCACTCATCCACCATTCAGGTAGTGAAAACTGCCCTTCATGATCAATTTTTGATGTCAAACTTGGGCTTATCATACTACTTCTTGGGGATTGAGATCACTCAATATTCCTTAAGAATATCTCTTGCATAGCCTAAGTATGCACTTGATATGCTCTCCAAGTTTCACATGGTTGATTGTAAGCCTGCACCAACTCCATTTATGTTAGAGGTCAAACTTGAGGCTAAATGTTCTTCACCCTTGGTGGATGGAACTTTGTATCAATATATTATTGGTAGTATCATCTATCTAACTCACATGAGACTCTAAATTTCATAAGTAGTAGGTATGGTCTCTCAATTCATGTAGGAGCCACATGAGCTGCACTAGAAAGTAGCTAAGTGGATTCTTCACTACATCAAGGGTACTCACAATTATGGGATTCACTATGTAGCAGGAATGGATTTTAACTTGGTGGGACAAACAAATTTAAATTGGGTAGGAAATTCTCAAGATCACAAGTCTACTTTAGGGTATTGCTTCTCCCTTGGCTTTGGTCCATTTTTTTGGTCAAGAAAGAAGCAATCTATTATTGCTCTTTCATTTACATAGGCTAACTATTGAGGATAAATTAATGCTACTACTAAGGCCATCTAGCTTTGGAATATTTTTGTTGAGTTTGGAATTCACTTTTGAAATCCCACAGTCATATTTTGTGACAAACAAAGTGTGATTCAGATCTCTCACAATTAGGTCCATCATCAACAGAACAAGCACATTGAGATCGACATGCACTACATTTGGGAGTTGATTCATGCAGAGATCATTGATCACAAGTACTATATGGCATAAGATCAAATTACAAAAATATTCACCAAACCCTTCATTGAGACCAAGTTCATTCATTTGTGAGCTTTTCTTGGGGTGTGGTTGATGTCCTCTTTAGGGGGGCAGTCAGTCCTTCTCTTCTTCTCTCTATATTTTGTGGGGTTTTCTCTCTATTTCTAGAGGGGCCTCTTTTTCTTTAGGGGGAATTTCATATGTACATGGGTACCTAACATGGCCTCATTTTTTGGGGCCCATCATCTTGTACATCCTCCTAAGTTGTACTTAAGAGGGGGTGTTAGTGTAGATTATTATTTTCATAATGGGATAATTTGGTTTCCCTTAGTTATAGGGTTTTCTTGCACTTTTCTTAAGTTTTCTTAGGATAATAAAGTGAGTTTATCATTTAATAACTAGGAGATAAAGTGATGAGTTGTCTCCACCCATTAAGGGTATTTAATTTTTCATCACTTTATGTACATTGGTGGTTAGTGGTGGTTAATTGTTATTGGTTGATTTTCCACCTCCATCCTCTTCTTAGTTCTATATAAACTCACTACCTAGCTTGTATTTGACATCTTGGAAGTTTTTAATACAATTATGTCATCTTGAAATTGTATATCTCTTGGAGTTCTAGTTTATATTATTTATGTTTTTCCATTTTATGTAACTTTGAATTTCTCTTACGAATTTTCTTTGGTTATTCAATCTATTTCAGATTTCTAACACTTCAAATACTATAACAAATAGGGCAGGGGCTAATGGATAGCCATGCTTGATATATATCTATAACTAGAATGGTTCAAAGAGGGTCTCATTAACTTCTACTTGATCAATAGCATCCTTAAATATAATTTTCACCATTCTAAAAAATCCCTTATGGAACCCAAAATCTTCCAATAATATCAATACAAAGGACCATTCCACTTTTTCATATGTCTTCTCAAAGTCCAATAATAGCATATCCACATGAGTGTGTTTAATTTCAAATTAAGTTAATTTATATCACAATCTATGGCTTGGTAAAATATTTCCAAATTGAATGCCCTAGGCTTCAACACACAAAACAAAGTGCATTGTGTAGACACCTAAAATTGGTCTAGGCCTGTGAACACCACTTTCGACATAATTTTCTATAGTCCATGGTCATGATTAAATAATGTCAATTAGTTAATTAACCTTTCTAACACATATTTCCTCTATTAATTAAATATCTCTTTTTAATTAATTCATTAATTCATCATTAATCTTTATTCAACTTGATTAATTAAATAAATCATATTTATTTAATTATGTCACTAACTTATTAAATCATCTTTCAATTAAATAATTTATTATTTAATTACCCCTTTTATCATATGTCAACTATAATTAAATATCTTTATTTAATTATTCATTTAACACCCTTTCCAACTATAATTAAATATTTATTATTTAATTATTCAATTCCACCCTTTCCGAAAGTCAAATTAAATAGATTATTTTATTTATTTAATTAAATCTTCTATGCTCGAATGTTGAATTAAATTATCATTTAATTATTTATGTCACATTCCTCTATCATTCAGTTATCTAAGTCATTCACTTACCTTCTGACTTGAGATCTATTTTTAGTTCTCCAGTTATCTCTGAATTCAACTGTTGATCATCTCTGCAGGAAAACTCTTCATCACAACTAGTCGATTAACTAGTTCTAACTCATATGCATGTATGCATCTATTAATTAAATATCTTTTATTTAATTAATTAATTTAATTATGCATTCGAATTCCTCATCTTTGAGTTCTGACTTTGTCTTTGACATTTAAAGTCTATTTCTTCTATTTTCAAAGATTCTTAACTGAAGATTAAGATCTTGTTCTATTTTTAGTCTTTCCTAACTCATGTTCTAAATCATGTTCTATCTAAGACATAACTCATCGCATGACATTCATCAATCTCATCCGTTGATCTCTCTTTCAATCTGAGCTGATCATTCGAAAACACAAAATCTATAAAATGGCCTGTCATAATCATTATTCCTCCTCTCTCCTGAAATCATACACTTTTGAGAAGAGAAACAATCTTCGATATTTTGCTGAGACACTCGACGAAGTTATGCTTGCATTCAAACACACAAATATCTGAGGGCAGAATAACAATACAACAAGATGGAGAAGGGCAATTGAGATAAATCGAAGAAGTATTTGCATATTCCGTGACATCATTCTAGTTTATTAGTTTAGATTAATCATGCTTACTTATCATTCTTTGTTGTTTTATTTAGATTAGAATTGATGTTTAATCTTGTGCAGCTTTAGCATCCACAATTCCAAAAAAATTGAGTTACATTTGGTGAACCAGACATATTCGACCATAAATTTTACAAGGCTACATATTTTTTCACAAAAATTTGTTTGCAAGTAGACGACATTCCCAAGAGCTTTCATGAAAAAAATCAAATTTTTTGGTGATGTTTTGAATTTTTTATTATTTTTTTGTTATTTTTCATAAAATATCAATTTTGAGCGAAATTTGTCGAATTTTTTGGATATGTTTACATTTCTGGAAAGAGATTTAAATTTGAATAGGAGTTTGTTCTTTAGGTTTTAAATTTGGATTTTTTTTTTTTATTCAAACAATAGATCTTTGAAAATTATGGTTTCATAGATATTTGCTTGAATCTCACAAAGGGTTGTAGATCTATTCACGAAATTTTTTATGCAGATTTGAAATTACGTCAGGCACCTTCAGTGAAAAAATCAGATTTTTGGGATCTGTTTTAAATTTTTAATAACTTTTTTATGATTTTTCCATAAAAAATTAATTTCAGGTGCAAAACAGACAATCTTTTAGATTTATTTACATTTTTGGAAAGCTCTTGAAATTTAAGTATGGGTCTGTTCTCTATAGTTTTATTTTTACTATCAAAAATATTTTTGAAAATCAGATTTGTCTTGACTAGCTATTAGGGTTTTGGCTTTGTTCGGTTTGTGCATGTGCAGAAAAAAAAAACACTTCAAAGTAGACATTGGATCAAGTGGACAACAACAACTTGGAGCTAAATAAATTCTAAAGGAATAATATAGTGTTTGCAGGATGAAGCTTTGAAGACAATTTTTCTGCAGGACGAAAGCTGAAGACTATGAACTACTGATAAATTGCATGCAGGACCTAATGCCTTTGTGTTAATTTATTTAAATAAGCTTTTGTTTGGTAGATAGATAATCATTGTGTGGGATTAAAATGAATTTTCTGTTTGATAGATAGAAAATTGTCATTTGGAATAAAAAGAACCACTGTCTTCTTTGTTTGGTGCTTTGCACATATATGTAAACCCTTACGATTCAGTACACCGAAGTATCCTCTCCCCTTGCGCAGTCATGTGATCCTGGGTGTAAGAGAAATGGTTACTGACTCTAGAACTTGGGCCTGTCTTGGTGGGAAAAAGTACTCACCCCAAGATGACTCGGACCGATAGCACGCTAAAGCCAAGCGACTTTCAGCCAGTATATAAAAGTGGATTCTTGGGGAAAGCCCAAGAATCACACACACTATTCCGATGAGATGGACAGAAATGGACTCTCGTCGACGTTGGATAGTGTCCCATGAATAGAATGCCCTTATTAAAAGCTTTGTTGTAGAGTTACCAAAATCCTATCTATTTGCTGGCGCAGCAAGTGTATAACCTGTGAAGCTGTCTTACAAATTTACGGTTCTTGTGTTGAGGTGATATGTATGCCATGGGAGTTTCATGGGTACAGTAGCTTGGCTGCCCTGTATAAGTGAGTGTCATGGAGGGGAGCTAGTGGGGTCAAGTTACTAGTCATCCACCTTGAATGTGCGTAGCTGGAGAAATCCAAGTAAGAATTCAGCAAATACTATCCTAAAAGCCTAGGTTGTACATGTTTTCGAGTCTTAACAGTCCTTACATAACAAAAATGGAAGATACATTGATTGTTGTGTTTTCTCTTTGTTGTATTCGTCAAAATCTTGATCAAACAAACAAAGTCAATCAAACAACTTTCAGAAAAAATTCAATTGTCAGAAAACAAAGTCACAATTGTCAGTTTAAACACCACATGTGTCATAGTGACCCGCATCTGTCAGAGGTAAAATCGCATCTGCTAGGTGAACCACATTTGCCTGTCAACATAAAACATCAAAAATTGCGAGCTGAGTCTGAGACATCTTTGTCACTATTTTCTTTGGGTTTTTAAGATCAACCTTGGATAGAAACTAAAAATTTTCGCTTAAAAACCTTGCATCATTAGGTGTCATGTACATCTTAGTCATAGTCATCCTAAGTTGCATGCATATAGATACTTCCTAGGAAACTGCATATCATTGAATAGGTAACTTTCCTCATCATTGGATACATTCATGTTCCGGTTTGTCACAATCATTGAACCTAGTCACTTTAGTCCTTTTGTGAATCTTTCTAGCTCAACAGTCTAGTTTGGGAAATTCACCTTGTCAACTGTCCTTGTCCTACAATCAAGTTCCTTGGTTAAACACAAGTCCTTGCATGCATTTATTCCATAGGTGGTAGGTTATACCTATCTTAGAGTCATTTATCATCTTAGTCTGCTCGACATTTTGCATATTGTACATCCTAGAGCATGTCATTCTAGTATACATCATTGTCGTAACATTCATCATATTAAAAAAAAATCCAAAAAAAAACATAGACTAGAAATCATATCATTTAGAGACATAATTGCAAATCATTTGCATTACCATCCATCACCATGTCTTCCATTGACCTTGATATGCTTGCTAGTCAAGTTGAATACCAATTACTTTGCATGGGTCAATACCAACAAGCCATAGACTTCAAAAGAAAATTTATCCAATCCAAATGCCAATCAACCTCAACCCATGGTCAACTACCCACATATCCATCTTATCAACAACCCATAAACTCTGGTCTTCCATCCATCCACCCTCATTATCAAGATTCCCCTAACACCATTCATGACACTAAGTCACAACAAACTTTCATTAGTCATACCCACCCTAACCTTGACAAGGGAAATCAACCATCCATCAATCCTATCCAAGTCTCCACATCATATCCTAGTCCTTCATCTTATCCTAATCCTTTATCCATGTCCTATTTTATTCCTTCATCTCATCCTAATCCTCCATTCACGTCATATCCTAGTCCTCCATCCACGTCATATCATGGTCATGCATTCATGTCCTATCCTAGCCCATCATCCCTCAACCCATTCCAAGCCTCCACATCCCATCCTAGTCCATCATCCACTAATCCATTCCTACTCACTCCATCCCAACTTGCATTTAGTCATGAGAATGCATTTATTCATGGTCTCCAAAATCACATCCCATTGCCTACACTTGAGGATACATGTCAAAAAGAAAGTCCAAAGCATGACATCATGGCTTCACCTTCATGTCAAGATCAACGAAGTCCATCCCATGACCCTATCTTTAGGTCTATTCAAGAAGTTCTCCTAGATAATCATGGCAGCCAAAATACATTTATCCTTGATCAAGATTTCATTCCCAATAAAGTCATCCAAGACAAACCTATCTTTGACCAAGACACTACCATTGATCAAGAAATCCAAAACGATCCACTTATCGACCTTTATGCCATTCATGATCAAACATTTGAGGTTGATCCTACCCAAACTTTGAACACTGCCATTTCCCGAAATGAGACACTTGCCTCCTTGGGAAACATAGACAATCTTCCTCCAGAACGAGAGTCTTCTACACTAGACATATTTTCAAATGATCAAGATATAGCTAAATTCATTGGACTCCATGATAATGACCATAAGGATAGTTTCTACATCGACATGGAAGCACCGATATCTTTTGAAGAATAGTCAGAATCTAATATTTCACAAAGTCAAACCAAAGATGTTAATCAGAAATACATCCAACATGTTAAAGAAGCTACAACATCTTATCAGATAGGATCATCTATATTTGTCAGAGCAGGATTTCTTGTAGAAGAGAAGATTCCAAGTAACAATGTCTACATACACAATAAGGTTGGGTTAGCATCTTGCTTCCACAATAACAAGTACCCCATTGCAAACAGAATCTATCAGAACATGCAGTATCAAGGCAAAGGACTAGGCCTACACGAGCGAGGAATTCGAGAACCAGTACAACTTCAAGAAAATCCTAGACATCAGGGTCTTGGTTATTCATCAGTCAAAGAATCTAATGATGTTAGTGATACCTCCTCGATATTGGGGGCAACTTTATTTGATATAAACATCAAAATGGGGGCCATGAGTAGATCTTACCATAAGATTTCTGCCAACACTCCTTCCATCCACACCATAAACCGTCATTCCAACATGAATAAACCTTCCATTTGGAACCAACAAAAAGAAAAAAGCTATTACAAATCCAAAGTTCAAACTCAAATGTCAAAGACCACCAAAGCAATAAAAAATTTGAGTGGACAAATGAAGTTAAAATGGATCCCAAAGAAAAATGGATCAAGCAAAGAAAATATTTCAATGCCAAAAGTCAATCAAAATGTGGAGCCACAAGAAAAGAGGACTCCCACATATAATAAATGTCCACATCCTTCAAAATGGTCATCAAGCAAGGCATATAAAAGTGTTGGTTCCAAACGCTATCCTAATCAAAATTCCAAACTCCGCCACCCAACATCCCAATTTTGGAAAACAAAAAGTGATTCATCTAAACTTTTGAAAAATCCCCCTACATCTACCATCATCCGTCATAATCCAACATCTCATCTAAAGCCCAAAAATTCCATGTCACAAATCCATCGCATCTTGGCAGCAACTCTTTATTGTAAGGACTCTCATGGCACTCTATCGTGATGGGCGCATTTTGATAAGGCCAACTCTAGTATCAACAAGGGTCACAATGACATCGATCAATTTTATGCAAGCACTATGATCCTAACAAGACAACTACTTCATAAAGGTCATTATTGGCATATCATTGCTCTAGTCTCTACATCAGCACCATCAATGGATTTGACACAATCAGTGATCATCTAAAGTATCGAGACAATCTTGAAAAAAATGTTACCTTGATGAAAACTTGGAAAATAGGTGTCATGGTGACACCACAAAAATAAAAATAAAATGACAAAAAGAGTAAAGAGAAAAAAATTCGTCCAACAGTGAAAACCTAGCAAACAGGCGCTTTGGATAAGTACCACGATGAAAACCTGGCAAATAGGCATCCTGTGTAAAATAAATTACCTATGTGGATCATTACACTTGGGGGCAAGTTGTCTCATCTCCCCTGCCCTTCACATGACATTTCCTATGAAATTTCCATCTATTCATCTAAACCCTATCACTTTCCATCCATTTTCCCACCGACTTTGATCTTGATAAGGACTACAATACAAAAAAAAGGTCATGCTTTGGAAAAACTTTTGACATGTCTATCTTTTGGTCATACCTTATTCATTAAAAATCATGTCATTACCTTCATAGCCTCCTTTTTACTATGCGACATCATCCTCAAAGACCATATGATAATTATCTAGTCCAAGCCATCCATTGTCCTTTTATACCTATCATCCATCTTGGTTTTCCTTGTCTATGCTCTAAAGATCCCTCGTCATCCCATCCAGTCTTCATCAAGTCATTCCAAATGCAACAATATGGCAACTTGACACATTATCCAAAACATTCCTTGACTTTGACCCTAGCCCTACTATAGATTATTATCCTCTTGTCATATCATTGTCATCTTCACATTGTTTCGGGATGTGTCCTTCCCACATCAAACAACGTTGTTGTCACCATCACATGTCAATTGGTATTCAACTTGGCTAGAAGAAAAATCATGCTTTTCCTTGGATTCATGTGCATCAACATCATTCACATGCATTTGTCATGATCATCGAAAATGTCCTGAAAAATCCCAAAAACATTAGAAAATGTCCTAAAAAAAATCCAAAAAAAATGAAAAATGTCAGAAAATCCCAAAAACAGAGTCAAGTCAATCATGTCAAGTCAGTCATGTCAAGTCAGTCATGTCAAGTCAATCATGTCAAGTTAATCATTTCAATTCAATCATGTCAAGTCAATCATGTCAAGTCAGTCATGTCAAGTCAATCATGTCAAGTCGGTCATGTTAAGTCAGTCGTAGACATAGTCAAACTACGTTGCCTCTACAACTGGGATGTAGGCAAGGCCATCAATCGATGTGCCCCTGAGGAATTAGGTCTGTCAGTCTAGGTTTGTCATGTATCACACATTTAAATCATGACGCTTTGTATATACAAAGTCATTAGTCATGTCGAACTATGAGGTCTCTGCATGTACAACATAGGCAAGGCTAATCAATTGATGAGCTCCCGAGACCACACTAGGTCAATCCAATAGGGTTCATTCACAATCACTATCACACACATTACATATCATAGTTTAAAGTAACATCTCATGCCATACACTATCTACACACACACAGTTTATCAGTCAAAGAATCAAAACAAGTCATGCATCAACAAGGCAAAATGTCTCAACAGTCATCAAGTCAATATCAAACACATTGTCAAAACAATCAACCCATGTCTTAGCAAGATATGTCTTTCTTGTCAACAGACGTCATCAATTTTTCATAGCCTCATGTGGCTTGTCACCTCAACATCATCAGACTCCAACATCTTATACGGTACATGTCTTACTAAAACCAGGCTTTGTCATGCCTTATACAGAAGTCACCAAGTCGAAACCAGACTCAACGTCTTATGCGGTATGTGTCATTCTCTCACATTACGCTATGTCAAACATCAAACATCAAACAATCCCACAAGATCAAGTTTTGGTGAATACATTTATTTGGCTTTATGACTTTATATCTTATTTTGTCTTATCTTTTTATCAATTTGTGCAAGATCCTGTTACTAGCTTTCTCAAGGATGTCCCTTGAAGGATTTAGAGAAGCAACGACGTCTCAGGATTCTTTTTCTTTGGCTACTGTCTGTCAACTATCTTCTTAACATTGGCTTTTGAGTCATGTTACTAGTTTCCTCAAGGATGTCCTATCAAGGATTTAGGGGAGCAATGACGTCTCATGACCCATCTTTTATTTGTTTGTTGTTTGTGGTTTGCCTTGACCAAACGACTGGGGCATCTTGTCCTTAGTCTGAGTTAAGACACTCCTTGTCTACAATTGTCTATTTTTCATAGGTGGATAACTTTGTACACTATGGTCTATCTCATATCATAGTGTTTACTATCCATTTGTGTCATGTCCCGCCCAATGATGATAACAAACAAGTATAGCCTATTTGGCAATATATCGAAGATTATGTCTTTTTCTCAATCAATCAAACTTAATTGTTTCTTACTAACATTCTGAAATCATCCATGCTAACATTTCTTCTTTTCTGCATCTTCACCACCATTATCTATCCATTTCAAGAGCACACTCATGTTCTTCAAACCCACCTATCCTCTCGAGGGGGCATACCACTACCTCCTCGTCATTCTCCCTTTCACTAGGGCATACCCTAACTTGTTTCATACAGGGGCACGACTGGGGCATATTTTCTTTGACACAACGTCATGCCAACATTGTATCAAAGAGGGGCAAATTGTAGACACCTAAAATTGGTCTAGGCCTGTGAACACCACTTTTGACATAATTTTCTATAGTCCATGGTCATGATTAAATAATGTCAATTATTTAATAAACCTTTCTAACACATATTTCCTCTATTAATTAAATATCTCTTTTTAGTTAATTCATTAATTCATCATTAATCTTTATTCAACTTGATTAATTAAATAAATCATATTTATTTAATTATGTTGCTAACTTATTAAATCATCTTTCAATTAAATAATTTATTATTTAATTATTCAATTCCACCCTTTTTGAAAGTCAAATTAAATAAATTATTTTATTTATTTAATTAAATCTTCTATGCTCGAATGTTGAATTAAATTATCATTAATTATTTATGTCACATTCCTCTATCATTCAGTTATCTAAGTCATTCACTTACCTTCTGACTTGAGATCTATTTTTAGTTCTCCAGTTATCTTTGAATTCAACTGCTGATCATCTCTACAAGAAAACTCTTCATCACAACTAGTCGATTAACTAGTTCTAACTCATATGCATGTATGCATCTATTAATTAAATATCTTTTATTTAATTAATTAATTTAATTATGCATTCGAATTCCTCATCTTCGAGTTCTGACTTTGTCTTTGACATTCAAAGTCTATTTCTTCTATTTTCAAAGATTCTTAATTGAAGATTAAGATCTTGTTCTATTTTTAGTCTTTCCTGACTCATGTTCTAAATCATGTTCTATCTAAGACATAACTCATCGCATGGCATTCATCAATCTCATCCATCAATCTCTCTTTCAATCTGAGCCGATCATTCGAAAACACAAAATCTATAAAATGGCCTATCTTAATCATTTTTCCTCCTCTCTCTCGAAATCATACACTTTTGAGAAGAGAAACAATCTTCGATATTTTGCTAAGACACTCAATGAAGTTATGCTTGCATTCAAACACACAAATATCTGAGGGCAAGAATAACAATACAACAAGATGGAGAAGGGCAATTGAGATAAATCGAGGAAGTATTTGCATATTCGGTGAGATCATTCTAGTTTTTATTAGTTTATATTAATCATGCTTACTTATCATTCTTTGTTGTTTAATTTAGATTAGAATTGATGTTTAATCTTGTGCAGCTTTAGTATCCACAATTCTGAAAAATCTGAGTTACACATTGTTTAATAATTGTGTTTTATCCTTTGTATGACACATGGACTCCCACTCTTTTATCTAGTGTTTATGTCATTAACAACTCAACTAGGTGTTTAATTATTCCATAATTACACACTTAAAATTATCATTATGAAGCAATACCCAACAAGATAGCTCACAGACAGATGACATCACACATGAAAACCTAGGAGAAACCAAAATATGAATTAAACCAAAGGGTGAATCATGAATTCTTAAAACAAGGGAAGGATGGATTTTTTTGGAATTTGTGTTATAACTATCAAATTAGACAATAGAATGACATATTTATGGTGAATATAAATTTAAATTTTTTAAAAATGTATCATCTAATAATCATTTATAGAAAATATAGACAACATTGGTAAAAATAATGTATTAACTAAAAACCCATATCAGCATACAATGTCATGTGTTAGTAAAAGTATAGCTTGTATTTAAGAAATCTATATAGGAATATAATGTCACATATAAATGTAATGCAAAAATATATGTACCAAGCTATCATATAGACATACAACAAAGTCATAATTTAATCACTTCCCTCTAGGAGAAGGGAGGAGTTCACAAGACTTTTCCTATCAAGTGGATGGAGAGGCAAGAAATGATGGTTTCTTGTGAACCCACTGGCTTCATCTCCTTGAAACTTAACATTTTTGGAGCTCCACCTAATACAATAAAAATTATACATATTAATATATAAAAAATTGAATTATATATAAGGGAATAATCACTTACCACCATCTCATAATTGCTTTGAAACAATAATTTTCTTTCTTCATCTTTACGAGGGGTAGGTGCATGAATTGTAGTTGTGACCTCTTATGACAAGAATCAAGAAACAAATTAAATAATAGATGAATATCTATCATATTTTCACTAATAGAAATGTGATAAAATAAAAAATACAATATAAAATGTACTAATCATACTCATACCTCTATCAAAGGAATTGAAGATAAAAATGCTAGGAAAATTCCCTCTTTCATTGTGTTATGAATATCAAGGGGATTATGAATTGATGTCATCAACTAAAAATGAAACAATGTTATTTTACCAAAATATACCTAAGACTATTTTACAAACGTTATGATTAAAAATAATTAATCTTACCCCAGTGAAAGATGTATGACCACTCCCACTAATAGGTCCTGATGTCAAAGGCCCAACATCCATTTGTTTTCCATCCAACGTCAATTTTAACATTTCATTCATATACTAATAGTATTTACATGCACGTTATTTAATATTTATTTACTAATTACATACCTTTGGACTGGGAATGGTCACATAAGTGGGATTTTAAGGGCTACCAAATGTGCGTTGAACACTCTAACCCTAAAAATTCAATACAATCAATTTAGATTAATTTTCAATTGTCATATATGAATATAGTTACTATTTCATCTCAAAAGGAAATATAGTAAATTTCATTTAATATTATTCAAATTTACCTATCTGTAAATGAAAAATATTGCATCCAATATGTCATCTATGAACATCATTTCATCCAAAATGGGTGTTTCTTACGACTGGCTATGTTCATCCCTCACACCCTCAGGCCTGTAATCATAAAAAGACCCACAATTTTGGCAAGTGTGAGATGAAATCTGAGACCTAGAAGCCTCACCATCATCACCCTGTGCTAAAGGCATGGTTGTGTTGTAGCAACATTTGTGTGAGGGATTTGATGGGCTCTAGAGTGTCCACCTCAACACTCTCCTTCATAATGGAAGGTATTGTAACAAGCTCAATGTTTGTCCTAGGAAGGGATCTCTATACTAGGTCATGGGTACAATGTGGCCCCTCTCTATCCTATGTTGAGGCACCATATCTACCCTATAACTCACACATGTCAAAATAGTTTAGTATCTCATTGAGGAAAATTCACAATAGAGTTTCCTTAGCAAATATTGTGGTACCTCATTGTTGTTGTATGAAGGATGGTCAAATAATTTCCATCATCTCTCCCAAAAATTTTCCCTTATTCCTTTGTATTGGAACCAATAGATAGGGTACCTCCTACAAATACAATGTAGGGGTGCATTTGTTCATGGATCAATAAATAATGCACACAAATATGATTTCAATATTTTTTATTATACTTATTTGTAGGATAATTTTTCAACATTAAATTGCATTTCTTCTTCCCTCTTGTTTGATCATGTGCTAGTTTGGCCACTCAAGGAATCTATGCAATAAACAATAAACTCTAATGAAGTGGTGAGGGTAGATCTATGGGAAGTAGTTCCACTCAAATTTCTCAAACTTTTGATTAAAAAATGAAGTTCTCTTTTATTGTTTTCAATTTTCCCTAGGATATTTTCTTGTTTCCCAAGAGGATGTTGATGAACTATTGGAGGAGATTTTTGAGGTTGTTCTTCATTATGGTTTTCATGAATCGATGGGGGATTTTTAATTCTTGGAAATTAAAAAAAAGTTGAATCAAATTAAATTCATAATTATTATTTAATTTAATTTTTACACTAAAAAATCAGAAAACCCTACCTCCTCAACTTCGTGGATGTCATGGAAATATTTTGACAATTATTTTGTTGACTTCACAACGCATGCACATTTTCTATTTCTTGTTTTATTCTATTTGAAAGATGAGGGGTTGAGTCTGAATGAGCTTGGCTCCTTTTTTTATTTTTATGTTTGACATAATGCAGGCGTAATATAATGCACTTGTGTTATGTCTTAGATGGACCAAAAAGTGGCCATGACCATTTTTTTGTCCATCTTTCTATAGATTCCCTCATTCATGTATGAAAGGTAGGGTTATTTACCAAACATATGAAAATGTGACTATCATAATGAATCATAATGGATCCCGCCTCTAGCAAAACATCTAAACACAATCTCTTAATCCAAATAGCTTCCTTAAAAGCATGTGTTATTTCCATGTACTCTACTTCTATAGTGGAAAATATAACCATAGCCTATCACTAACTCATCCAACTCATTACACCACAAGTCATAGTGAAAACATATCCACTAGTGGATATTCTACTATTTATATCTTTAGCCCCATATGAATCCAAAAATCCATGAATAAAAATAGTATTTTCATCTATGTAGGATAACCATGATAGCATAAGGAATACTCAAAGTTATCCTACAAATACTTGAAGGCCCTCTTAAGTACATCCCAATGTATTCATTCAAGATTAGTCATAAATCAACTAAGGAATCCCACTACTTGGATAGTATTTGATCTTGTACAAACCATAGCATACATCAAACTCCCACCTACACTAGTATAAGGTACTCTTCTCATATCCTCCATCTCACTAGGAGAAAATAGACACTAGAAAACAAATAACTTTTTCACATCATAAAAAGAGCACACAATAGCCTACAATCTATCATATTAAAGCTCTCCAACACTAGGTTCATGTAATTACTCTATCTCAACCAAATTTGTTTACTTTATCTCTTCTAATCTCCATCCCCAAAATGTACATGGCTACCCCTAATTCCTTCATCTCAAACTATGTTGGAAGATAAGACTTCAAATCACAAATTAAATATTTCCCATCACCAAAAAATAACATATCATTGACATATAATGCAATAATGATAGTACAATCACCATGCATCTTATAATATATTTAATGATCTGATTTAGATCTTAGAAATCCAAAAATTAACATAAGATAATCAAAATTTTGGTATCACATTATAGGAGATTGCTTAAGACCATACAAATACTTTTCAGCTTAAAACCCAAAATTTATTTACCTTTCTCAATGTACTGCTCTAGCCATGTCATGCAAATTTCTTCCTCAAAATCACCATGAAGAAATGTTATCTTTGCATCCATCTATGAAACCTCAAGATCATATGCTACAACAAGAGACAATAGAAATCGAATGGATGTCAAATTTTCTACTACGGATAAAATCCCACCATAATATTTTCCCTCAACTTAAGAATAACCCTTTGCAACCAATATCACCTTGTACTTCTCAACACTACTATTAGACGTTATTTTTATTTTGAATGCTCATTCTCATCCAATAATATTGCATCCATCAATTAAAGGTACTAAGTCCCATGTGTTATTTTTCTTCAAATTAGCCATCTCCTCATCCATGGCCACCTTCCAATATTTTGCATCATTCATACCCATAGCCACCTTTACATTCCTAGGCTCATCAATTTTAGTAATCAAAGAAAAAATATATCTCTAATCAAAGGGAGTATACCTATTTAGTTGTCTACTAAATTCCAAGTTAACCACCTCAATGATTGAGGTGGAGGTTATATCTCTTCTTTATAAATATATGATCTCTCTTTCTTCCCAATTCATTCATGGGATTTTGGTTCAACTTTCTCAATATTTTGGGTTAGTTGAACCACATATTTATTTATATCCTTCTTTGGCTACAATACTATGGATGAGGACCTAATTTCTATAAAGATAACACTTCTACTATATAAAAATATCTTAGCCATAGAGTTTCAAAGCTTGTATCATTTCACACTAGTACCATAGCTAATGAAGACACATTTTATAGCGTTTTTCTCTAGCTTTAACTATTTCTCCCTAGGAACATGTGCATGTGCCTCACAATCAAAGAATAAAAGATGTCTCAATGAGGTATTTTTTCCCAACAACACCTCCATAGGTGTCTTATCAACAATATTTTATGTAGGAGATTCATTAATCAAGTAGCAAGTTGTGGTAACTGCTTCCACACAAAGTTTATATTCTCGGCCAACCTCACCTAGCATGCTCCTAGCCCCTCTCTATTAATATCCTATATTTTTTATTTGAAACTCCATTCTATTTATTTATGTAAAATGTTTTCTTATGTCTTTATATCCCATGTTCATTATAAAATATATCAAATTATACTAAACAAAACTCACCACCATTATTAGTCCTCAAATATTAATCTTCCTACTATTTTTATTCTTTATAAGAGCCTTTAAACTCTTTAAAATGACCAAATACTCGATTTATTTCTAAGGAAATATTCCCATGTCCTTCCACTTTGACCATAAAAAAAAGAAACATAATATACAAATTTAGAAATTGAAGTAACATTAACAAGACCAAATACATTAGAATGGATTAAATCCAACACCCTAGAATATTTATGAGAACTACAGTAAATTTGAATGTGATTTTTTTCCATATACACAATATTGGTATAAATCAAATTCAAGATTACAATCATGCAATCCCTTAACAAGTTTTTGATTTTTTAGGTTCCTTAAACCATTCTCACCTATATGACCCATATTTTGGTTACATAACATTATTCTCTTTGTTATCAACTCAGTCTCCAAAGCTTGAGCACCCTTAGGTACCCAAAGTGCATGGCCATAAAAATTAGACACAATGCATCTCTTTATTTTTTGTTCCAATAGTGAAGGTGAATATTCCATAGATCTCTTCACTACATGAATTGAAGAACTAGTACATTTAACTATGCATGCATCTAGGAAAAATATAATTCTAATCCAAATACCCTTGGTAGGAATCATAGCTCCTCTTACCATCTTTCACCCACCACTCAAGAAAAATACATACTTACATCATTTAGTTTACTTATCAATATTAATTGTCATTCCAAAATAGGGATATGATGTATTACACCATTGATCCCCTTCGTTCATCCATCAAGGAATTGAATTAAGAATCTACCATGGATAACAATACTTAGTTGAGAATCATCTCCTAGGTACACCATCCCACAATCACATTCTTCATTATTTGTAAACCAACCTTGATGTGAGGTCATGTGGAAAGAGGTGCTAGAATTTATCAACCACACACCTTCTAATGTATAAGTAGCCAAGGAAACAAAAAAACCATCACCTTCATCCTAGGAGGATCTCTTATAATCATCATAAATATCTACATTTTTTCTCCTCCTCCTCCTCCTCCTCAAAATCTCTTCTTAGATGTCTATTTTTTCATAGTTCCAATATTTCACCTTGAACTTACTATAAGATTTGGATCTAGACTTATCCTAATTATTATTGTTATAATTATTAATAAACACAAGACATAGGATGAAATAACAGAAAAAGACATTTCCATTTAGGAGATCTGTAAAATAAAGATTTTTTATTCCTCAACAAGAAAATACTTACAAAATATCTAGATTATCAAAGGCATTGATAATAAAATGAGGGTTGAGTGCTATATAAAAGCAACCCTAAATGATAAAGGGATTATATCATGACAAGTGTCAACATCACATGCAATGAGATAGAATAATCTAATAGTAGCTCAACATAAAAAACCACTTAGTTAACAAAATAAAATACTCCAAATTTTAGTTGAAGTGCATGAAATGAATTAGAATAATAACAAATTAAATATTAATTAATTATTAGCTAATGCATGATTAATCTAACAATTGTCCTTATTCTTTCCTTTTTCTTTGGATCTTATATGAACTACTAGGATCTCCTTAGCTAACTCAAAACACTTCCTTCTAATTTATTATGAAAGAGAATATGCAACAACGTAATCCATATTGAACCTGGTGGTAGTGTTCCCAATGGACATAACAAGGTGGTTGCATGAATCTAGCAAAGAACACAAAAATTCATACATCGATCCTCCTAAATTTTCATGCACACAGAGTGCAACTATGTAACTATCAATATTAAGGCATTTATATTTTCAGCCACAAAACCACCATCCTCCATCTCAAGGGTATATAGATTCTTTCTTAGGAAAATATTATTCATCAAGGATTTATCTTCGTAATTTTTTCCAAGCTTCATCCAAAGATTCATTTTAGTAGTCTTTTCATACACATTTAGCAACATTGAACTAACCAAACTGAGTCTAATAAGACCCTTTTATTTTATATACATATTATCCTAGTATTCTTTTTGTGTAAGTATGTTGTAGGTGTTGTCATTCATGTCAACACATGGGTTTTTTTTATTGTCATTAATTTCAAACAGTATGGAGGTTGTTGATGGTGTTGTCTCTATTGTCAGCAAAGTGGTAGTTTTTGGATGGTTTGCAAATATTTCAATCAGGTTGTTGATCATAAGTATTATGAATGTTGCTGAAAGTCATGATTTCTTTAATATTTGTCTTATATTTCTTATGGCTCATTCACTCTTTGTTGATGGAAAATGTATAAAATAATCTCTTATAGTTAGTGGCTCAAAAAAGTGCTCTGAAAAACTCTAGATAATGCTCTGCATTCCTCCACATTTGAAGATATGGTCCTATGGTTTGAAGCATAGACTAAGTCATGTGTGAAGTATGTGTATTTTATTTTTTAGATCATAAATGTCACCACAAAAGGTTCTTGAGTAAGTAGAGTGAAGATTGTACTGTTGTAATCATGGAAGGTTCCGAGAAATGCTATGCATTTCTTTGCAATTATTGTTGTGGCCTTGCAGTTTGGAGGATGTGTCTCTAATGTTTATCTATTATCCCTCTTTGAGTTTCTACATCTAAAGTATACTGCAAGTTGATTTGTCAAAATTATATCTCAAGACTATGTTGTTTGGGTTTCCAATAGATACTAGTTTTGTGTTTGTTTGTTTGTTCCAACATATTTATGCATGAAGTTATGGAAGAAGGGCATGGAAATATTCCTAAATATCATTTGATGCTTGTGATATAATCCATATGATTCTATCTTGTATCTTTGGTATTGCTTATGGTTTGGGGTTTATATTTTGAGGGTTGAGTGTTTATTGGGCCAACTTAATTCTTTAAGTTGTTTGGGCCAAGTATTTATCATTTGTGCTAGCATGGGAATGTGTGCAGAGTTGAAATAGGTCTTGATTATCTCCTGG
This sequence comes from Sequoiadendron giganteum, assembly GCA_007115665.2. Lineage (NCBI taxonomy): Eukaryota > Viridiplantae > Streptophyta > Pinopsida > Cupressales > Cupressaceae > Sequoiadendron > Sequoiadendron giganteum. The sequence continues at coordinate 743,683,950 of CM021101.1, read as the reverse complement.
CTTGGAACACATTGAATGTCCCTTTCCCATGGATTATTTTGAGTTGACTCATTTTGGCCATTGCATGTTTCATGTTCATACATGCTAGGATAGTCAACAAGGATAAACTTTTTGATGCTTGTGAAAGCTATAAATGTAAGATCAAGTCTTTGATCAAAGAGTATAGGTGTTCAATGAGTGATCAATTTAGTTTTTTGATAGTAGTGCACTAAAGGCAGAGTAATGTGTGAAAACTTGTAGAAAAGTGTTTGATGTATGTTGGAGGAAGTAAGTTGAAAGAATAAGAGTTTAAGTGGTGTATGAAAGAAAGTGAGCTGACCAAATTGTGTAAGTGCTAAAGGTAGTGGGTCGAAGGTTGAAGTGCAAGTGTGAATATTGGAGGTAGTGGGCCAAAGGTAGAGAAGTGTAAAAGTGTTGAAGGTAGTGATCTATAAGAAGCATGAGTGATGTGGTTGTGATTTGTCATCTAATTCTTCAAATATTTGTATTTTGAGGTTCCAACCTCATTCTGTAAGTGAGAAAGGAGTTGTAAAATTCCTTAGTTTAAAGAACCTAAATCTATTGTAACTGTTGATTCATTTGTGATGTTGGATTTGGATAGTAGCTCCAAGTATATTTTCTCATCATGGTTTTTCCCTTGTTTGGTTTCCACATAAATCTAGTGTTATGGTTTTGTGTTATTTCTTTGAATGTGTTATTTGATTAAGGTAGTATTAGGTTTTGATTAATAAGTTGAAATTGAATTAATTTGAGGGATATACTTATTCACACCCCCCTCTCAATATATCTATGTGTTCTAACAATTGGTATAAAAATTTAGTTCCTTTGTGTAGCCTAATAGTTGAAGGTAGATCTTTGTTTACAAAACATGGCTTGGAAGGATTCCTCTTCTAAGGAACCATAGTTTGATGGAAATAACTATGCCTTCTGGAGTGTGAGGATGGATTCCTATCTTACATCACTTGGTTATAATTTGGAGAGATACCAAAGATGATTATGTTGAACCTACTCATCCTATCACTGATCCAAATGAAAAAGAAATTAATTCTATCATAAGTGGGTTAGAAAATTATGAATTTTTCAACGTGGCACAATGAAAGACTATAAAGGAGATATGGGATAAGCTCAAAAATCTCTATGAAGGGTATGACAGTGTGAAGAAAACAAGCTACAATCTTACCAAACATTATTTGAGAATCTGAAGATGAAGGAAGAGGAGAACATAGCTAGATATCTACTTTGGGTAGATGAAGCTCTTAATAGAATCAGAGGTCTTGGAAAAGAAACATGTGACTTTGTGGTGGTGAATAAATTTTTGAGAACTCTCCCTCACCAGTTTGACTCAAAATTTTATGCAATTAAAGAATCCAAGGATCTGACAAAGCTTACCATGGAAGAGTTGTTTGGATCCCTCACATCCTATAAAATGAGGAATTAAGTTCAAAGTACCCACAAAAGAGAAGTTGCATTCAAAGCTATAAATAAAGAAGAAACATTTGGATCACCTACTGACTCTGAAGAAAAAGAAGAAAACATTGTGAGAAATATGAAGAAAAGATCAAGAAAATACAAAGGTAACTTACCATTCAAATTATTTAATTGTGGTAGAATTGGTCATTATGCTTCTAAATGTCCCTTTGGAGAAATTGAAAATAGTAGCAAGGTTTTTAAGAGAAACAATTTCAAGAAGAATATTCTCTCCAAAGAAGAATACTTCTCCTCGGATGAAGGAGATCACTACACATTAGATGATGATAGAGATAAATACTTATTCATGGCCACTATGATCTCTGGAATTTTATCCAAGCTTGTGGATGAAGAAGAAGGAGAAATTGATTTTGAAGGTGAACTTCTCTCTTCTCTTGAAGATCTAGAATGTGTAACGAAAGAAAACACAAGTAAAAAGGATCTGATTGAAGCTAAAATAAGTGAATGTAAACATATTGAGAAGGATATTTTATTACTCAAAAAGGAGTTGGAAAAATGTATCTCTAGAATTCAAGAATTTGATATTAGACTTAAAGAAACATCTCATCAAAAAAGAAGACCATCCACAAATAGGTCTAATCATGCTTTTTTGGGTTACTTTTTCATTTTAAATAAGTATGGACAAATTTATAAAGTTAAAATAAAATAAATGGAAGAAATTTTATAAGTAAAAATACTCTTGCTTCTTTGATGGATGTCAATGTGACATGTTAGATCTGCAACAATGTTGGGCATATAGAAAATTTTTGCAAAAGTGATTTTGCAAGATTAGAAATTCAAAAGATAGATGGTGTTGAGAAATTAAAGGAAACTAGCAAAGAGAATTCAATGGTTTTTCAAACAAAATTTCATGCTCAAGTAAAATCAAATCTTTGGGTAATAGATAGTGGGTGCTCAATTCACATGACTGGTGAAAAAAGTAAATTCAATAAGATGGTCAAATGGAATGGAAAATCAGTACAGTTTGGAGATAATTCATCATCAAAGATCTTTGGAAAGGCTACCATAAGCATTGATGGAAAATATAAAAATGGAGATGTTATTTATGTTGAAGGTCTCAAGCATAACCTTCTCAGTGTAAGCCAGATGTGCAACAAAGGATACAATCTCTTATTTCATGATCAAGGAAAGATAAATCTGGTAGATTTGGTAGACTTGTGGTAGAAGGCTCCAAAATAGAAGGAAATTTATACAATCTTAAGAGTGCTAATGGAAGTTGTCTCCTAGAATAGACAAGTGAAGGATGGTTGTGACACAAAAGAATGAAACATATTAAAATTGATAATATTGTGAAGATCAACTTCATGCAACCAGTGAGAGACATGGAAAATATTATCAAGCTCGCAAGTACCATGTGCAGAGAATGTCAGATTGGGAAGCAAACAAGGATAAAGTTTAATACCAAAGAATATTCTACTAAAATACCTTTAGAACTAACTCATATTGATCTGTGCAGACCTATCAGAACAAAGATTCTTCAAGGTGAAAGGTATTTCATATTACTTATTTATGATTTCTCTAGGAAGGCATGGGTTACATTATTGAAGTAAAAACTAGAAGCTTTCAGTATATCTAAGATCTTAAAGTCAATGGTTGAAAATCAAATGAATGCTAAAATCAAGTGTCTAAGATCAGATAGAGGTGGTGAATTCACATCAAGTGAGTTTGAATAATTTTGTGAAGAGAATGGGATAAAGAGGCATTATTTTGTTGCTAGAACTCCCCAAAAAAATGGAGTGGTAGAGAGAAAGAATAGAACAATTTAAGATATGGAAAAAACAATGTTGAATGAAGCCAAAAAAATTGATGTGTATTGGAAGGAAGAAATTCATACTATTGTTTATATCCTTAACAGAGGTCAACTGAGAGTGAATATCACCAAAAATTCCTATGAGCTTTGGTATCAGAGATTGGTTACTGTTATATATTTCAAAATCTTTGGAAGAAGATGCTTTATCAAGAGAGATCAAGAAGGTTTGAGAAAGTTTAATTCAAGATCATAAGAAGGAATATTCTTTGGGTGTAAACTAGTAGAAAAGCCTACAAATAATACAACAAAATATTGAGGAAGGTTGTTGAAAGTGCAAATGTTAGAGTGGATGAAGAATCACATCAAAGCACACATGAGCAAGAAGAAATCTAGACTAATGAATCTACCTACACAAAGGAAAAGGAACAAGAGATTGCAAAAAAGGAGGAATCATACGAGAAATTCCCCAAGACTCCTACCAAGTATTCTCAAGGGAATCATTTAGAAGATTAGATCATTGCAAATAAGAATGGAGGATTGCAAACAAGAAGAAGTTTTGCAAAAGTGATTGAACAAGTGATTTTTTCTCTGTTGTCAAGATTAGAACCAAAAACTTTTGTTGATGCCAACAAAGATGAAGGATGAATTTAAGCTATGGAAGAAAAGATAAATCGTATTCAGAAGAATCAAATTTGGGAATTGGTTCCAAGGCCTATAGACAAGAATGTAATTGGAACAAAATGAGTGTTTAGAAACAAACTGAATGAAGATGGAGAGGTTGTAAGAAATAAATAAATATTGGTTTATAAAGGATATTCATGGGTGGAAATAATTGACTTCGAAGAAACATTTTCTCCAGTGGAAAGAATAGAGGCCATCAGAATGTTTATTGCATTTTTTGTTCACAATAACTTCAAAGTTTATCAGATGGATGTGAAATCTTCCTTCTTTAATGGTGAGTTAGAAGAAGTATACATAAAACAACCTAATGTATTTTAGCTATTAGTAGATCTACGAATGGTTTGTAGACTTAAGAAGGCTATATATAGCCTCTAACAAGCCCCCAAGGCTTGGTATCCAAGATTGGACAAGTACCTATGTCAGCAAAGCTTCAATAAAGGTATCACAGATAGTAATTTGTACATCAAAGTAGAGGATGAAAAGATTATATTTTTTTTGGTGTATGTTGATGATATAATCTTTGGAGGTAATAATAAAATGTGTAAGAGGTTTGTTGAATAAATGTACAAAGAATTTTAAATTTCTATGTTAGGTGAGTTAAAAAAAATCTTGGACTTCAAATTTCATAGTTAGATAATGGTATATTTATGTCTCAAGCAAAGTATGTTAGGAAATGCTAAAGAAGTTTGGTATGGAAGAATATAAACCAGTGAGTACTCCAATGGTAATTGGTTTCCATTTAAGTAAGGATGATGTGTTGCCAATGATTAGACTTTGAATAGTTCTATGATTTTGGGCATACTGTACTTAACTAATTCAAGGCTTGATATTATGCAAGTTGTTTTCTAGGTTGCAAGATTTCAAGCTGATCCAAAGGAAATTCATGTAAAAGATGTTAAGAAGAATTTTAGATATTTGAAGAACACTCTAGACTATGGATTCTGATATCAAAAGGGTAATTACTTTTCTTTGAATGCATATGTTGATGTTGATTGGACTGGTAGTGTTGATGATAGAAGAAGTGCCAATGATGGAGCTTTCTTTCAAGGAGATAGGTTAGTCTCTTGATTTTGTAATTAGGAGTCAGTTTCCTTATCTACAACAAAAGTAAAATATATTGCTACAAATTCTTGCTACACCCAATTGTTTTGGATGAAGCAACTTTGAAGGACATCAAGGTGATGTATGATGAGCACATTCCAATTTTGGGTGATAATACAAGTGTCATCAATATTTTAAAGAATCCAATGATACATGCTAGAACCAAGCATATATCTATTAGATATCACTTCTTAAGAGAGAAAGTTGTTGATCAAGATGTAAGATTGGGGTATGTGCCCACAAAGGAAAAAATTGCAAAAATCTTCACAAAGGCACTTTCAAAGGATACATTTTACTATCTCAAAAAGAAGTATTTCAGGAGGAGCAATTCAAGACACATTTTATCCTTGGATTGATGGAAGTTACCTCTCAGGGTGAGCAAGTAGAAGAATGTTGAATTTTATGCAGATAGGGGGAGCATGTATATTGTGGAAAGCTTAGTTGAAGACTGATGCAAGAGCATCCCAGATTGTAAAGCAATATTGTATCAACCAAAAACATATCTTTTCTTGCATTTCATTTTGTAACAAATAGTTCATTATTTATTTCACCGCATTATCATTTCTCATCTCATGGAGTATGATATAGCATCTACACATGGACATCTATCACATATCTAGATTTCAGATCATTTGTATTTTTTCCCAAAAGTTATCACTCTCAAAATTTCACTATACTTACCAGTTAGAGCATTTGGGGTCGACCTGGCCTAGATTTCTTAGTGCGTACCTATTCCAAAATGTGTGGAGCCTAATGAAAAATAACACAATAATTTTGGGTCCAATAGGATCTCTCTTGGAGATTCACAAGACATTTTATTTCATAAAGGATTATCTTTCATACTTTGAGGCCGACCTTCACAATTTTTCATCCTTTGGGTTTTTTAAACCCTTGTGGCTGACATGAACATTTGTTGGAGCTTGAGAAGCATATTTATAACCATTGTAATCATTTGGAAGCAATTCACTCAGATAGAAGTAGTTAGATTTTATATTTTTGCATCAACCCTTTAGGGGACTATAATAAGGCCTTTGGCTAGTTGTAATGTCGAATGCCCTTGTGGTAGGCCTATGAGCCCTAGTTATTCACCCATGAGGCATATGTTGCATGTAATATTGTCAATTCAATAAAGAATCATATTTGTAGATTAATTTATTGTTTTATTTCCTTTGTGTTGACTTTAAGATACATGGTTCTGAACCCTCCATCTGTGGCTACACCAAGTGGTATCAAAGTGAGTTTTGTGAGTCCTGAAGGCATTCCTTGAGGTGAAAATATCACCAACCTAAGGAAAATTGCATATTTTTTCAACCAATCATCGATTGTGAGGCAATTGAAGTCCTTTTAGCTAGATCACTGAATTGAGGTAGTTGCACTAAATTCAAGGGGAGATATGTCACCGAGGAGAGCGTCTTCTATGTAAAATGTTGCTAGAATAATGGATGAGATGTTGGAAATGATGCACGAGATGCAAGTTTGATTGGATTTTGTTGACGAAGACCAAAGGCAATGTTTAAACACTTTCATGAGGATGAAAGCGAAGATGAAGCAGATCATGTTGTGAATCAAATTGCAGAAACCCTATGTGAAGAAGAAGAAGAATCAAATTAAATGAAGATGTCAAAGGAAATTTCAAAAATTGCTAAGAAACCTAGAGTTGAAATTCAAAATTACGCAAGAAATTTGAATCTTGAAGAATTGATTGACTAGATCAATGAAATGGAAGAATACTTTAAATATGAATAAATTGAAGATACAAAAAGAGTCAGATTTGTGAAAAAAAAAAGGTTGAAAAGACATGTGGCATTTTGGTGGAAAGAAGTTCAATTGGATAGAAATAGAAGAGGAAAGGAGGAAATCATCAAATGGGATAGAATGGTGACAAATATGAAGAATCAATTCATACCAATAGATTATAAACTGGAATTGTTGAAAAGATTGTAGAACCTGAGCCAAAAGGAGAGATTTGTGAAGGAATACACTGAAGAATTCTACAAGATGATAATTAGAACCGGTCATAGTGAAGTAAGCAAAGAAAATATTACAAGATACATCAATGGACTGAGAAAAAACATTCAAGAAGAATTGAGCTTGGTAAAGATGACATCAATTGAAGAAGCATATCATTTTTCACTAAAAGTGGAAGAGAAGTTGAACAAGAAGTTTGAAAAAAGGCTAAGAAATGCAAGAGGAATATTCCAGAAGAGTGGATCACAATATAGAGAAATAATACCTTGTATAGATCAAAGCCAAGAAGGAAAACCCTATAAGAGTGAAGAAAAGGATGTCAAATCATACTGTAGAGGAAGAGAAGATAGAAATTTCTATCATAGTGATAGAGGAGGTCATAATTATTAAGATAGTGAAGGATATGAGAGAGATGAAGGAAGATCTAAGAGAAGACCATTAAGAGGAACTTGTTTCAAATGTGGAGGTGAAGGACAAAGACCATGGCAGTATGATAAGAAATAAATTCATGGTAGAAGAAATACTAATACAATGACTTTGAATGACAAGAGAATCAAGGTGATAGCTTTGGATTAAGAGGAGAAGATTAAATTTTGTGGCACTACTAGACTATGTTTGGTAGATGGAAGGAAATTTTTGGATGGATTGAGGCATGAGAATATGTGTTTTGCATTGATTCCAAAGAAAAGAAATGGTTTGGAGATGGGGAACCCTACCACAAAGAATGAAGAGGTGGCATAACTATTAGCAAAATATGAGGACATCATGTCAGATAATGTACCAGATGGTTTATTGCTAGTTCAAAGTATCAGTCATCATATAGATCTAATATTGGGAGAAAGTTTACCAAACAAGGTAGCACATAGAATGACATTGGTAGAGAATACAGAGTTGAACTAGTAGGTACAAGAATTTTTAGAGTAATTGGACATTTACTTTATTAATTAAATAATATTTGTTTAATTACGTAAAGTTCTCTTTCACCTCTTTTTCACTTAAGCTAACATTAGGTGCATAATAATTAATTACTTTATTAATTATTATTGTGCAAGCCTAGGGTTTTCCTTTTTAGGGTTTTCATCTATATATGGTTGAAAACTATCTTTTGTATCATTATTCATTTTACATTTTCAGGTGAATACATTGCTCCACATTCTTGAGCATTTCCTTTGTTGCTTCTCTTTGATTCTCCTTGTAATAGGTTATTTGCTTGCAAAGATCTTTGGGCTTCTGTGGTGTTGTATCTTCTCAACCCCAACAAGAATTGTTGAAGAAAGGATTGATCAGAGAAATTTTAATCCCATGTGTGGTACTTGTTGTACTTGACCCAAATAAATATGGAGAGTGGAGAATGTGTACAGATTCAAGAGCAATCAATATGATCACTGTCAAGTATAGATTCCCATTGCCAAGGATGGATGGCATTATGGATTGTTTGAGTGGATAAAATTATTTCACAAAGATTAACCTAAAGAGAGACTATCATCATATCAGAATTAGAGAGGGAGACGAATGGAAGACTGCATTTAAGATAAATGAAGGATTGTATGAGTGGTTAGTAATTCCTTTTGGATTAATCAATGCACCAGTCACTTTCATGAGACAGATGTATGAGGTACTGAAGAAGTTATTGGGTAAGTTTATTATTGTCTACTTGGATGATATTCTGATTTTCAATAAAAAAAGAGAAGAACATTTGTGGCACATCAATAAATATTGTAGAGGTTGAGGGAAGAGAAGTTGTTGATTAATGTCAAGAAGTGTAGTTCCATGAAGACAAAGTTGGTATATATACTTGGGATTTTTTATTTCTGTTGAAGGGTTAAAGATGGACCCAGAGAAGGTTAGAGCAATTATTGATTGGCCTACACTAGTGAACATTAGAGAGGTAAGATCATTTCATGGATTATAAATTTTCTACTAGAAATTTATCAGGAGATTTAGTAGCATTTGTACACATATGAGAGAGACAATGAGAGGATATAGGAAATATTTTAAGTGGATATCTGGAGCACAAAGAAGTTTTGAATTGTTGAAGCAAAAGGTGATATGATAGCTAGTGTTAGCATTACCATATTTTCACAAAGTATTTCAAGGTTATTGTGATGCAAGAGGAAATGTAATAGGAGTATTGTTGAGTCAAGAAGGAAGTCCTATATAGCTTATTTCAATGAGAATTTGAATGATTCAAAAATAATATATTCAATTTATGATCAAGAATTATATGCCATAATTCAAGCCTTGAAGAAGTGGAGACATTACTTGTTACCTAAGTATTTTATTTTTTATACAGATCATCAAGCCTTGCAGTATTTGAATGGTCAAGGGAAGTTGAATTAGAGACATATGAGGTGGGTTGAGTTCTTGCAGAGTTATACATTTTTGTTGAATCATAGGAGTGGCAAGTCAAACAAGATTGCATGTGCATTAAATAAGAGAAGTAATTGGTTGATAGAGATCAGGGTAGAAGTATTGGGTTTTGAATAATTGAAGCACATGTATGAGGATGATATAGATTTTGGTGAATCTTGGAAAGAATGTAAGGAACCATTAGCAACATATCGAATCCAGTGGATGGATTATTTTATTCAAGAAGGTATGTTATTCAAAGTAAATCAATTGTGTATTCTAAGGAGTGCAATGACAAAGAACCTAATCAAGGAGAAGCATAGTGGAGGAATAGAAAGACATTTTGGAGTTGATAAGATAGTAGATTTGGTGAGTGAACATTATTTTAAGGATGTCAATAACTATGTTCAAAGTTGCAAAAAAAATTAAGTTGCAAAAGGGAGTAGTCAGAATACTAGATTGTATAAACCTTTGACAATACTAGAGAGACATTGGGAAGATATAAGCATGGATTTCATATTGTGATTGTCAAGGACATATAGATGACATGATTCTATAATGGTAGTCATGGATAGATTTTCTAAAATGACACATTTCATTCCTTGTAAGAAGACTAATGATGTTGTGCATGTTGTTGACTTATTTTTCAACGAGATAGTGAGATTCCATGGATTACCTAAGAGTATAGTTTTAGAAAAAGACATCAATTGTATTGGATACTTTTGGTGAACATTGTGTAAGAAGATGAATACATGCCTAAAATTCAGCTCGACATATCACCCACAAACGGACGGAAAAACTGTAGACACTAAAAATTGTCCTAGGCCTACGACTTAATTTCTTCATAATTCTTTCATCTTCATTCTTCATAATTAAATAATTTAATTATTTCCTAAAGTCATATGTCCTCTATTGATTAACTAATTTTAATTAATGAATTAATTAATTCTTATCTTTGTTCTTCTTTGATTAATTAAATAAATGATATTTAATTACGTTGTTAATTAAACTTATCTTCTTTCTAAAATTAAATAAATGTTAATTTATTTAATTTCTACGCCACTTTCCACTATAATTAAATAATTGTTTTAATTATTTAATTATTCACTATCTTTTTCCTCTCTCTATTTAAATAAATCTTTATTTGTTTAATTAGATCCCATGTCTTGATTTCTAAGTCTTGATTTCTAATTAAAATCATTATTTAATTCAAAATGATGATTCTTCTCTTATCACAATCTTCCATAATTAGATAATATATTTATTATCCAATTAGTTATTGGTCACTTAAATGGAGAAAGATTTGATTTTCTCTCTAACTCTTCACTTTTTGTGTAACAATCTTATCTTCTACATTCCATCCTTATCCCTCCTTGTCTCGACTAATCTCCACCATTGATTAAATTATTTTTAATTTAATCTTAGCCATTCATATTTTCTAATTTATTCTTAACCCTATTCCATGCCTCATCTTTTAAACTTGACCATCGATTAATTGTCTTTCAATCTCAACCTTTCATTTGAAAAGGGTTAGCCTATAAAATGGCTTTATCGTTGTCATTTCAAGATCTTGGAAAACCTTAGAAATTTAAGACATCATATAAATATTCAATATGTTTCTATTGCTATTGTCTTTAGGTCATACTTGCATACTCAATAAAAATCAGAGGGAATTTATTATATTACAGAAAAATGGAGAAGTGTGATGAAGGTGATTCATGGAATGCATAAGGGTTTGGTAAGATATTTCAAATGTTTATGTTTTATATTCCATTGTTCTTCATTATTAGCTAGGGATTTAGTTTGATTATGTTTTATACTACTAACATGGAATTTTCCCTTGCTACATTTGGTGAACCCGACACCAAGGACAAATATTCTGCAAATTTTGTATGATTTTATTTGTTTTGCAGGTTTTTCGTACGGTTCGACGCAATCGCCAAGCCAAAGTGACACAATTTCCAATGGAGTGACGCAAACGCTTTTCATTAGGGCATAATTATTTTTTCTTTAATCTTGATTTGTTTTCGTTAAATCTAGGATATTTAGGTTTTTGGTTTATCAATTTAACCTTAGGGTCAAGTCGTAGGAATAGTTAAATCACTTGTGTTTGGTAGATTTTTTATTATATTACAGGTTCAGGTTCGTGCACCACAATTGTTTGTCCTCCATCGCATCTGCTATTCTACTTTGCCACAATCACCAAAATATTGAGCCGCATTCATTCTGGTGAGCCACAATCAACAATCTGTGAGCTACATTCGCAGTTCCTGACTTGCATTTGCAGATTCTATGATGCAAATGTTTGTTCAGGGTTTTCTTATAATTTTGGCAAGTAATTTTTAGTTTTTTCTATTTCTAGTTCAGTAGATTAGGGTTTTGGTTACTGATATTCTATTGGAAATGTGTGGAAACTTTTTCTCTCATTTTTCAAAGACTTAATTTGAAATTACTAATGAAATCTGATGTAGTATGTTGGTCGAAGGCTTGAATTTAAAACTGATTGTTTGTATTATCTAAGAACACATTTCGTTTGGTGTCAAAAATGACCAATTTCTTGTTGTGTTTTGTTCTTTTGCATGCTTCTATTTAGATTAGATCCCAAATTTAATAGAAAAATTATCCTCTTCCCTTGCCTGGGTGCAAGAGAAATTGTTATTAACTGTAGAGGGCCTACCACCCCATTTCGAAAGGTTGGAATGACCCAAGCAGTAATAGGCTAAAGCCAAGTCCTTCTGAGCCACTATAAAAGTGTGTGATGTGAGAAAAGTTCACAATCAACAAGAAGTGGTGTGTGATAGCTCTCCTCCAGTATCTTTATGATACATAAACCCTTATTCTAAGGGTTGGGAGACCTCTCACAAGGATTATATCACTACAACCCCTAAACTAGAACCCCTTACCTAACACCTCTTATTTTTAGAAAGCCTAGCCCTTCGTCTGTTGTTTGGTATAGTGTAGGGTACAGTAACATGCTCGAAGATTACTCACTACTGACTCCCTTGAGTAGAGATAGCAAATTCTCAGGAAGTGACTACCAAGGAATTCAAATTTGGTGAGCTCGAGAAGTGTGTGTCGTGGAGGGGATCCTATGCCACAAAAATTATAAGCTATCCACTCTCAAGAAGGATAAGTGTTCAACATTAACTCAAGGTATTTCAGTGAGCTATACCAAGTATAAAAACCTTTTCTACTAGGAATCATGCTTGTTTTAAAAATATTGCTATCAAACAACCCAAGACAATTATTGAATAAATAAACACCTCTATAATTTGGAAACTTACAATCAACTTGAAAAAATTGTAGAAAACCATATTTTGTTCACTCTAAACCTCAACTACAAACTCTGTAAACCACAATCGCCTACTAAAAACCACAACTGTCATACAAAAAACTGCAATTGACTATTTTGAATTACAATTGTCATACAAAAATCAGCAATTGAACTTCTTAAACTGCAACTGTCATTCTAGAAAAATTGCATTTGATTGAGTTAAACTATAACTACCAGCAACTTAGAAAAATAACTTTTATTGTCATAGTCTGAAACCAAAATTTAGGATCTCCCTCTAATTATCTTTTTACAATGATCTCTAAACAAAAACCAGACAAATTTTCTCAAACCATAGACCATTACATCTTTTAGTTTTTCATTTAATCTTGACAAATAGGAATATCGCTTGCAAACTATAGTTACATCTTAGGGTTCATAATTATCTTCAACTTAGTTGAACTCTTAAGGACATTACCTTTTACAGATTTTTAGAATAGGTCAACTTTCCATACTTTTTAAAGTCATTGCTTCAAGAAATATTATCATTGGACCAAGTAGTTTGTCACACTTTTGAGTCTTTGTCATTTTGGTTGAGTCTTTTCCCAACTCACAAGTCTAGTTTGGGAAGCTCTCTTTGTCTTGGTCATTTTACTTGGTCCCACAAAGGTCCTTTGACAAATCAAAATTGAAGCATTGGTTAAAATTTGGATGATTAGTAAACCTTTTCTTAAAATCTCCTAAATTTGATAACATTTAGAGTTTACACCTTGCATTTAGAACACCTCCATAGCATACTTAGACATTAAACATCATTGAAACCTTACTTTAAACATTTAGCATATTCTTTGAACATTATTGTTGCATTGCATCCCTTATTACAAAAAACCAAAAAAATAGTTGCATTGCTTTTAGGCATACCCTATTTCAAAAATCCAAAAAACATAGATTAAGTTCATATCATTTACATCCATAGACATAGTTACATATCATTTGCATTCCCCCTTTTGAGAAAATCTTACATGGTCGAAACCAAGTTGAAAAGAAAACAAAAAGACAATATGGCTAACCCACAAGACTTTATCAATCCATTTGCAAACTCCTTACAAGGGACTTCAAGACCTCACAAAAATTTATTGGATAAATTTGTCACTAGAGATTAGAAAGGATGAGTTTTAGTTGAAGACATAGAGGCTGCTACTCAAGACCCATAATTTGCCTCTTTTGTAGATGAATACTTGGCACAAGACCCTTAATGATATTTAGCAAAGTTATTAACATAAGGTGCCACATTACCTCCTAGATTTGATATCCATACATTGCAAGCTTCATCTACCAAAGGAAACATCATAACAGTCTCTAGTGGATCCATACCTCAAGTCAACACATCCATACCAATTGCAGGATCTACCCAATCCACAACAACAGTTCACACATCACCCTTTGTCACATCAAACATGACACAAGGTCTTAACTTCATCATAGGGGCATCATTGCCAAATCCACTTGGCATCAATAATGCAATAAAAAGTCCCAAAGTTAACATAAACATGACAAATGCCACATCAAATATCAACACCACTAGTGCCATACCACAAATAGGCATTTCACAAATGGGACCTATGCCTCTCATAAAATTTGGAAACCAACAAAATCCTTTTCATAACATTCACATTCCCAACCAACCAACATCAAACTAAAACACATCCTCTTATATTCCAAACCAAAATCCATCATACACTTATACACTAAACCAAAATCCATCACCTAATGTTGGAATCAAAAACACTTACATAGACCCCAACAATACAACAAACACATCATTGACACAAGTGTATTTTTTGCAAACACAAATACAAGCCCTTAAAAAAAATGGACAATATGACAATGTCTAGCAAAAATACCTATTAAACAAAATATTTTTGTCCATTTCCCTTTGAAAAAAGCTTACACATGCCACTCTTCCCGCATGGATATGTCATACCAAACTTTCCTAAATATAATGGGAGGCATAATCCTATTGAACACATAAGGGAATTTCCCAAAATGTGTATAGACATTGCATATGACCCCACATATCTCATGAGACTTTTTCCAAGAAGCCTTATTGGAATAGCACTTGAATGGTTTTCTCAACTTCCATATGGCATAAGGTCATGGGGTGAACTTGCTGGATTTTTATTTGAACATTTCTCCTTTAAAATCAACAATGAAATCACAATAGAAGCCCTATGTCATACTACACAAGATGAAGGAGAGAAATTTATCACCTTCTTCCAAAGATGGAGGAGTCTAGCTAGCCGATGTCCAGTGGAAATACCCGAAAAGAAAAAGGTCACCATATTCCTAGAAAATCTTAATTCAAAATTGAGAAGTGACCTAAGAGTACATTGTTGCACCTCCTTTGTTGAACTAATAGAAAAGAGTATCATACTTGAAAAGACTCTCATTGACAAAGGTGAAATCAAAATGTCGAATAAAAATCCAAATTCCAAAGTGCTCCTAATGACAAGAACAAGTATTGGTCCTAAAACAAGAATGTAACCAATGATGGAATTATTGATGCTAAAACTATACACACATGACCAATCATTACACTTAGAGGGAAAAAACCCTCTAACAACATGCCAAGAAATACAGATCAAACTACTAATGTTGTCCAAAACACACAACAACCAAGAACACAAAGGAAGTTCCCAAAACGTGAATACACTACCCTAGGGGAGCCAATTGAATCAGTCTTTAAGAAACTACTACATCACAATGTCATGCAACTTCTTGAGCCAAAACAATATGATCCTGGACAATTTAAACCCTCTTGGTGGGATGACAACGCTTTTTTCAATTTCCACTAAGCTAAGGGGCATAAGCTATCACAATGCCGATAGTTGAAAAAAACTATACAAGATATCATGGAAAATGAAACTATTGAAATTAATGGACATAAACAACCATACTCAAACAATAATCATAAATTATTTTCTAATTTGCTACATGACCATGGAAAAGGAAAATCCTCCAGTTCGAGAAATAAGACTAGTGATAATTCGACCAACTATGCTAATATCAAATATGAATACAACCACAGTACCATCATAAACCAAATTCAAGCTTCCTGAATGTGCTATCAATACATGCTGAACTAAGGTAACCATTCAAGATCCTCTGCCACAACAACCACAATAGTCCTCCAAGCCTCAATATAATTTACTTGACCAGTTGGGGAAGACCCCAACACAAATTTCTATCTTGGAACTATTTCATATATCACCTGATCATTGAGTTGTTCTAGACAAATCTTTGCAAGGCATGACTGTGCCCACTGATCTTGATGTCAATAATTTTGAGGAAATGGTAGGATACCTAACCAATTCCCATCATGCTACTTTCTCTGAATAAGATTACTCAACTGATAAGACAAACCACAATGACCCATTGCACCTCAAATTTCTTGTTCATAAAGAAAAATTTAGATGAATCTTGGTAGATGGAGGAGACGGGTTGAACATTTGCACCTTGCAAATGATTAAGGCATTAGGATTCTCAGAAGCATGTATAGACACTGCCAATATTATTGTCATTAAAGCATATGATGATGAAGAAAGGACATCTAAAGGAGTCATAACACTTCCTATTAGAATTGGTCTTGCAGTTATGGATACCACTTTCCAAGTCTTGGATCTCATCGTCCCATATAATCTTCTACTAGGTAGATCATGGATACATTCCATGAAGGTTGTCCCATCCACCTATCATCAATGCCTTAAGTTCCCATGCAATGGCACTGAGATCACGATAGTTGGTGATCCTGATCCTTTCCAATATTGCACCAACCTACAAGGAATACCCAATGACAGGTGCTTGTTAATCAAGAGGCTTCATCATCCACTTCATCCCAGAATATCAACCCATCCACCCTTTCTAAACTAGCTACTTCACAAAAACTACTTGCCACTCCTAAAGTTGAGATCCAAGATAAGGGATCTGGGGATTATCATATGAAAACATCTTATTGTATCAGTTAGCTGCTTTCTCCCAAATCATATGGTCAACTAAAAACAAATAAGATACAATCCATGATCACTATGTGCCTCCCTCCCTCAAATACTTTCACAAAATTGGGCGAACTAAGTAAAGAAGCTATAAATGAAGAAGATGTGACCTCGTGGCTTTACAAGGAAGATAGTGAAGAACCTCCTCCACCCACTCAAATACCTACAAAACAATATGGAAAAGGATTCAAAATAATGCAAGACAAAGGATATGATGGACATAGCGGGTTTGGTTTACATCAGAATGGGAGAAATGAACCTATCATTGTCTCTAAACGGCCAAAATGCCTAGGGCTTGGGTTTCAATCGATTAAGATTTTCATTTCTAGTACCTCAAAACCATCACAAGAAGAAGTAAGTACTTTTGAGGCTATCGAGACATCCAACGAGCCATCTAACCAATGCCACTATGATTCCACCAACTCTAATCAATGTGAATGGGGTTCAAAAAAATCATCCAGTGATTATGAACTTGAAAAAGCCTTTAGAGAACTCGATGAACCCACTTTTGATGAAATATTTAACCAAACCTTTACAATTGGCCCAACTCAAAATCCACCTACTTCTAACTAACCTATTCCCAAGAAAAATAATAAGGAGGATTTGATAAGAAATTTTTGTGACCATATTAATAGAGCTATCCTCACTCTATTGGCCTCTACCTTTGACACCTTTGATGATGGCATGCCCCTAATCTATCCCCATCTTAACAATTTGGATAAATAAGAACCTCCTACTTTGGATACACTTGGGAATGACGAAGCACTAGCTGAGTTCCTAGGATTGTGAAAAGGAATGCCTAGTGGTGACCATTAGGCTAGATTTACCATAGACTTGGATAACAATAAATGAAAACAAAATAAAAAATGATGAATCCCTAGGTGAAAACCGAAAGGCACCTTTAGACAATGAAAAAGTACAAATAAGGGACACATCTGAGGGTAAAAACCTCTGTGAGGCACCCAAGGATGGAGGGTTGAACGTTATCCCCATTGTTCAAGAAAGGTCACCAATATTGGTTGAGAAATCTATGGAAATCAATATCGGAACCAAATATAATCCTCGGTTAATCTATTTTGCAACATCTTTGACATAAATAGAGCAACCTGAATTCTGCAACTTCTTCATAGAGAGACAGATCAACTTTGCATGGTCATATGTCGACATGCCTAGATTAGATCTTGATTTGATTTTACATCATTTTCCATTACAACTAGATGTTAAGCTAGTCAAACAAAAATTAAGGAAAATGCACCTGCAAATTACTTTAGTTGTCAAAGTCAAGCTCAAGAAACTATTAGATGTCAACTTAGTTAGGTCAATTGATTATGCATAATGTATTTTCAATCTTGTATCAGTAACAAAACCAACAAGTGGCATTTGCATTTGCATATACTTTCAAGATCTAAACAAAGCATGTCCTAAAGATGTCTTCTCTCTGCCAAATATTGACATAATTGTGGACCTAACATCAGGATATGGAATGTTATCCCTCATGGATGGTTTCTCAGGGTACAATCAAATCAAAATCGCACTTGAAGACCAACATAAAACACCTTTCACTTATCCATGGGGAAATTACTACTGGAATTTCATTCCCTTTGGACTAAAAAATTTCATAGCCACATATCAATGTGCCATGACAACCATTTTTCATGATCTCATGCACACTCTCATGGAAGATTATGTGGATGATTTGTCAGCTAAATCATTGGCAAGATTTGATCACTTATGGGTCTTGGATAAATTTTTCAAAAGACTGGAAGAATACGAGGTGAGGCTCAATCCTAAAAAGTTTATATTCAGTGTGACATCAGGAAAACTCCTAGGATACATTGTTTCTAGATGAGGCATCGAAGTGGACCCAACAAAAGTAAAAGATATAATAGAAATTCCTCCACCAGCCAGTATAAGTCATCTACAAACACTACAAGGAAGACTATAGTCAGTCAGATAATTCATAGCATAGTTGGTAGATAAAATACATCCCTTCCAACATCTACTGAGAAAAGGGGTACCATTTGTATGGACGGATAAATGTCAAGAATATTTTTAACAAATCAAGGATTGCCTACTTACACCACCAATGCTAGCACTGCCTATTGATGGACAACCTTTTATTCTCTATATTTTAGCAACCACATCAGCACTAGGATTCTTACTTGCACATAATGATAACAAGGGATGTGAAAGGGCAGTGCATTATATTAGTCGCACTCTGGTCGGACATGAGTTAAATTGCAGTCCAATAGAGCATGCTTGTCTTGTGGTATGTTTTGCTACCTAATGACTAAGGCACTACATGTTAAATCACCAAACAATTTTGGTCACAAGATAGATCCATTGAAGTATCTCCTTAGTAAAATATCATTAATAGGGCACCTAGCAAAATCATGGGTCATGATACTCAATGAATATGATATCCTATATGTTGAAAGAAAGGCTATAAAAGGACAAGTTATTGCTAACCAATTGACATGCGCACAAACTAAGGCAGATCATCCTCTGGTCTCAAATTTTCCTAATGAATCTATCTTCACTCTAGAAATTGGAATGATATGGAAGTTATACTTTGATGGATCCCACACAAGTCATGGCTCAGGGGTTGGCATATTATTTATCACACCACAAGGTGACACCATTCCTAAGTCATTCAAAAAACAATTTCCATGCAAAAACAATATAGTAGAATATGATAATCTTTTAACAAGATTGTGTATGGATATTCAATGGAAGATCAAGAACCTCCAAGTTTATGGAGATTCTCAGCTAGTAATCTGACAAGTTAATGATGACTATGACACCAAAGATGAAAATCTTGCCCCATACAAATGGATGACAAATAGCTTCAAGCAATAGTTTGACAACATCCCTTTTCATCAAATACCCTACTTTCAGAATAAAGAAGTGGATGCTATGGCTACCATTGGTTCACTCTTGGATATACCTATTAACATGACTAAATTTGAGTTTTTGGTAAAACAACTTTTGGTCCCTAGCTTTGACATCCTAGATTCATAGATGGTGTGTAAACTTGTTGGCCCCGATTCCCCATGGTACAAAGATATATATGACTATCTTCATGCCCAAATGCTACCCCTTGATCTCTCAAACAACCAATGCAAGATATTTCTCCATAAATCCTCAAAGTATGCCATTATCAACGATACCCTTTATAGACGTGCCCTAGACAATACCCTATTGAGATGTCTCGATACTAAGGAAGTACAAGTGACCTTGCATGGGGTGCATGAGGGTATAT